>FAPP01012233.1:4003-15415 GCA_001485965.1 Heliconius ismenius | reverse complement strand
TTTTTATCTTACATCCATCCATACATTATTAAGACTAAATCTAACAGTTAAATTTTGATAAAAATAATAACAGAAACTATTGTTATACAAAATGTACTAAATCTTTTAAAAAAAAACAGGGCGTCCTTAATTTCAATTCACACAAGTTAGATGTCGGTTTAATGTTTGTCAACTAGTTAACATGATAGCCAGGAAGTATCATATTTTTCTAAAACTCTGAGAGTCCCAAATCTGTCAAGGTTACGTTTCTCTTCATCGAATATACGTCGTAATATTTATTAATTTCAAACGTACAAAGACTATAGTCTTGTATATGCGTAATAACAACATAGGAAAGAATTTCTTAACTATTATTATATAACACAAAGCTTAAAAAACTGTCACGATTCAACCTAAGATATAACAGAAATTTGAAGACGTCAGCGAATGATGTCATGATAGTATCTACAGAAGAATCCGGATAAATATCCTATTTCATGGCCACTTTTTCTATCGTAACATCTCACTTGACTTCGGCGATAAATAATAAGTAATGTAACGCTAAGTATGTGATTATTGTTTGGTGGTTTTTACATATTAATAAAAACAAATTGCTAATGGATCTAAGAATATTGTCATATTTATAAACATTTGATGAATATTTTAAATTTTGTTGTTTCGGTCAAGACCATCTAAATCTACGTAAACCTTGAAATGGAGGCGAATGATAATTATTGAATCTATAAATTGTATGTACCATTGAACAATAAAAAAAAGATAAAAATAGCTGGATAACATAAACTAAGGTAGACTTTAGTCATTGTCAGGCCGTAGTGAGCCAGCTTCCATAGCAATTTGCATTGACACGATTCCTGCTAGCTTCATAAATATGGCCAATTGAGTTCAAGGACGACAATAATCATCACAGCAGTGTTTGTGACCAGCGTTAACAATGAGTTATGTTGCGTCCTCATCATGCCGTGTATAATATATTATAATTGGACATACAAAACCACGTTGCATATCTGTCAAACTCGCCTTAACGACGCATTTATTTATGAGTATTTAGTAAGACTCGAGACAAAGTAAAGAAGATATACGAATACGTTTACATTTATAATGATTAAATATTAAATGCAATATTGTATGACAAGAAATTATTACTAATAATATTTAAATGGTGAACTAAATCCATCATCCATTGTAACATTTGCATTAACGAAAGTATTCCAAGAAGAGACATGAAAAAAACACACTTTCTCTTCCAAAGGGGAACAGTCTAGATGCTCGTTAACTGATTATCATGGTAAGTGTAGCAGGTATTGTTCAAATGTCTGTCTTGTTTCTCAAGTCAATGCAAAAGTCTATAAGTAATTCTTTTTAATTGAAACACAAGTAGAGAAACCAATTATTTTCTATCGTGTATATAAATATAACAAAATAAAAAAGAAAAGCATTACAATTTTATATCTCAATAACTATAAACCGTTATTGACGTATAGCGGGGCTCTGTCAATTAGATTTGTTAAGATTACCGCCATTGCATAACCTGTGACTTGACGAGACGAACATGTTTCTCAACTATGCAACTGTCATTACACTTTTAACTGGAACATCGCCGTTAATTTTAACTATAAACATGGGCACTAATTACTGTAAGAAATATTCAAATAGCCTTTTTGTGGCTAGAAACAAATTCTCAGTGTTATTTTAAAACAAAATACAAACCTATTGCTCAACCAAATATAAGTTTTAGTTGAATTTATTTTTAATACAACAAGTAAGTTGTATTAATTCAACAGATATAAATAAATATAAGACTATAACAACAGCTTTAACGATGTACGAGAATAATAAAATGCATGCAATCACGTGCCAACTCACATGTAACTAATAAGATAAATTGCACTTGTACACATGGGTTCTGCCATACGTGCCTATATCACGTGCGGATAGCAATTAAAGCTATTTGACATAGCACATCCTTTTAAGCCACGTGCTTTTTATTACATGTATAGGCAATTATTTTAAAAGCGTTTTTAACGTGATATATCATCATACAATGTGAATAAAGAATGTAAATATTTTAAATAGAATTTGGATATTAACAATATATTAGAATTAGTACATAAAAAGTAAAAGTGATAGTGTACTTTTAGCAGCAGCATTAATGAATCTGCGGTACAACCGTATCTAACCAGAAATAAAACCGGTTTTTTGCACTTAGTTCAATATTTAGCAATATGTTATCAAATGGTTCTAATCGTTTCTATGCTTGTTGAAACAATGATATTATTTTTCATAAATATAATCTTAAAATAAGAATAAATAATTGATAATTGACAGTCATTATTATTATTATTATTATAACAAGAAGTAAAATAACTATCATCAAATAAAAATAACAAAGAGGACCATGAAGCCGAAAGCAAAACTGAGATTTATTGCGCCAGAGGTCGACAAAACAAGACCGCAAATAAAGAGAACGCGAACCTTGAACAGCGTATCTGACAAAATCAATCGGACTCAGAACAAAACTTGACCTAAAAATGAAATTGATGAAACGTACCTACCAACTAGGCACCAACTTACCTGCAAATAATACCTGACTTAGCTCAGAGCAGATTAAAGCAACATGCATTACCGGCTCGTTGCCGTAATGCGGTTACCACAGAGCCATGCCAGTTACCTTGCCACGAGGTGACATGTCACAAGTGGTAAATAAATTGTAATAGTAAATAAATACTTAATAAGGTGTATAATTTGCACAACAGTAACGCGACTGTGAATATAACATATTATGTAACACTCATGTCGAGTTCAAAATTAACACTTAATAAACATTGAAATACAAAATTTATGCCAACTTTTTCGAGAACAAAAATTGAAATGGTAGCGTGACCATTCAAAATAAAAATGACAGTAAGCAATACGAATGAAATTTGCGACGATTTCCGCAAACATTCGACACACCTATACAATTAAGTTGCACAACAGCCACAGCGTCTGCGACGTGAACTTTTGTATGAGCTTTTCTGGACGTACCTACGTACGTGTATTACTTATAGCTAACGATGTCACGGTTTGCAACTCTTGCATGTTTATATTTCATAACTTCATTTTTACTTTCTTAAGCAATTTAAAAATTCACGACTTTAAGGAGTTTCGCCATTTTGGACATGCTTGACAATGAAATTTCCTAAATATAAAAGAAATATCTAATTTCATTACAGATTTCAAGACAAGAATGGCATATTCCGCGACCGTCGTTGGCAAGCAATAATGGAAGCAATAGCGACGCGCGCTCCCGTGGAGGCTCTGCGTCTAGCCAAGGCTCGTCGAGTAATCACAGCACACACGTAAGGCACTACTTAAGGCTCATTACATCGCCCACAAATAACTTGCACATCCGTATGAAACGAATAATGATATTTTTTTTTCTTAAAGCCTATTTGAGTATAATTTGTCTTAGTTAGTATAATTAAGTCAGTCAGCTTCTTAATCGAAAAAAAATTCTAAAATTAATAAACATTATATAATTTTATATAAAAAGTTTTCCATTTTAGTTCTTTGTCTCAAAAATATTGAAATTATAATGAAAAAACATGTGTCTTATTAAAAAAAAATAATACCTTGACGGTATGATACATGCGAAGGTTGTACAGGATACAACCAACAACAAGAACAATGATCCGGATGTTTAATTTTGCCATTAAACTTACGTATGTACCTTTAGAATTTAATTCGTTTCGCTGATGAATCTAACCGGATCTGGACAAAGATTATGTCACAAGTTGATAGATTGCAGACAATTAATGTACCTTACGATTTCAAATATACCTGGTAATCCCCACTTCTTTAAATACGAAACCTCTTAAAATAGATAACAGTTATTTTTGTTTAGCAATATGATGAAGTTGGTAATTTGTAAAAAATATAACTATACGAATAGCATGTTAAACTATTGTACTTTTCTTTAAATTATAATAAATTCTCAATTTCCAGAGTGTATCTTCGGGATCGCTGTTGTTAAGCGCAGCGCATTTGGCCAGAATGAACGGCAGAAATTCCCTGCCAGAAGAGTGTGAGTGCTATCAAACTCAATCACGGTGTATGAACATCGAAGGAAAATCAACACCGGCCAATGCTATAGTATCGATTCCTGAAGAATCACTAGAAAAAACGGACACATTTTGGTCTGACGTCAAACGGGGATCTAACGCGGGGCCTGACGCGGGGTCCGTAGCCAGCTCAACCCATTTCACTGTCGTAAATGGCTTCACGAAGCATCGCCCCAGTAAAGAGCCAAAATCATGTTGTTGCGATCACTCACACCAAATTACAGTTCTAGTTATATCAATGACGATTTTGTTCTCAGCCTGCATACTGGCCGCTATATGCTTCGTTGAAAGTTTGTATCATATATTTTATTTTTATTTAATTTTATATGAATAATTGACCGTATGCATAGTTATTTTTTTAGAAAGTATTTAAATTTTGTACATATACATTTTAATAATAAAATTATTATTATACATTCAACAAGTACCAGATAATATACTCAAATGCAAAGTTGAAATAGCTATATCATTCAGCATATTTTTCATTTATTTTTTTGTTTACGAAAATTCTAAAACGTGTATTTTTTTTTCAAAATCATGACCATAATAAAATTTATTTTACAGTGCGGATGCGTAGGGAGACTGGCATGTACAAGTACTCCTAAAACATTAACGATCGGAGAAATCAAAGAATTGGAGATCAAAAGATGCAAAAACTGAAAGAATAAGACTAGACCTAAACATCACGAGAAAAGAACTAAGAAGGATAATTAGAAAAACAAAGTTAACGTAAAATAAATAAAGCATTAAGATTTTCTAGAAAAGTTTGTTAAAGGTCTTCAATATAAAACCTTAACAGAAGACTTCAGGTTAATTAATATAGGAGTTATTTAGCCAATTATATTTATTAATATAAGTTAGAAATTATGGAATTATGTGAATTAATTGTGGCATTCCTAATGAAAAGACAAAAATATTAGTTTTTGTGTCATAGTTTAATTTGTTAAATAATATAAAATGAACTATGACATTGCAGATACTCAAAGATCTGCTAACTGTTTAGTGCAATAATTGTTTTTCATATCATTCTAGTATAATTTTAGCCAGGAGTAGCATTAGTTATACCATATTTATTGTTAGTACTTAAAATTAAAACATATTGTTTTGTTTAAATGTTAGTGTAATATGAAAGAATACATAGAAGCTTTCTAACATAGCATTTTATTCTACATTTATATGTATTATATATTATAATTAGAAAATTGGTGGATATGTATGTATATTAAAAAAACTAAGATTATTTAATGATACATAAATCGAATTATAACGTTCATACCATTATAACACACAAATTTGAACTGTACATACAATATGGCATAATTTTGAAAAACTGTGATAATTAAATGATTTAAAATATATTTATTTCTTTGTTTACCTAAAAATACTTTCAAAAAAATCGTATATAACTTTTAACTTAGCAGGATTTTAAACCCGCTAGTTTTGAAAACCGTAGAACACTGACCGTAGAATAAGCCATATATTTTCATCAAGCAACCTCAAAATATTTGTACTTGTTACGAATTATTTATGTTGTATGGAGATTTTTACAAATTTGTACTACCCAGAGATAATTGGTTTAGAATTACACTGAAGAACAGTCAATCTTGTAGGAATCTACTGTGCTGAATACTAAATAATATAAGATTTGTCAAATTGGCTACAGTATTTGACATAAATACAATAATAGATATTTCATTTTAAAACTTAAATTAAAATAGCAATATGCATTAAAAAAATGTTTATTAAGAAAATTTCACTTGTTTGTAAGCATTCAAATTTGAGTGTGTATTCTTTAATATACAAAGACCTAAGAAACTGATTGATGTACTGTAGGTAGTAGAAGTTCCTAGAGGAACATACTGAACAATTTACTAAGGTTAAAAACAAATAGGGTTGTTCTTTATACTAATTTACCTGTAACAATTACTCAAGTACATGGCCGATTTTAGTACCAAATAATAGTTATTAAGGAATAAAATAAAGTAATTACTTAATTACTCAAATATCTTAAAAAAATAACATCCATAACTGTAAAATAAAACAATATACAATTTTTCACATGATCTATATGCAAATCTGGAATATTATATCCATACCACCAGTGACAATATACTTAATTTGTGATGAAAAGAAATGAAATGAATAGATAAATAAAAAAAGAGAGATCTTAAGAAATTCTATGAATGTTTTGTCAAATTAACTATTATCAGTTTGGCATTACCTATTGACAGCATCTGATTATATACAATTAGTATGAATTGGATCACCACTCAGGGCAATGAATTGAATTTTTTTAATTTTCTGGTCATACAAAGTACTGACTTAAATTCTGCCAAATAATTTAATATGCAATGTCTCATATTGTGAATTTTTGGGTTATCCTGGTCAAGCGTCACAAAAGACACATGCTAAAAATACATCTGCTTTTTACTCACCTCAACTTCTTCCAATGTTTGAGTCCACCTATAATTTTCAAAATCGCAGCCATTACCAGAATTTGGTTTTAATTTTCCTTTTTCTTTGGGATCATCTTCCTCTTCCATTTCTACATCATTATTTGTATCACCACTAGCCTCTTCATTATCTAAAAATAATATTTAATATATAGTATCATATAACTTAAGAAAAAATGTCTTAGGTTTTTTCCACATAGTAGAAAAGGAAAAGAATCCAGAGAGAAGGATCCAATGTTAAGATTTAATTTATAATACATAATTTGTATGTTGACTTGTGAAACTCAAAAGCATGCCTGGTCTTGCCAGATTGAAGGATAGACAATAATTTGTTGACTCCTTCCTGTAAGGATAAAATCCATAATGACTGCACATACAATTAGTAAAAGCAATGGTTGTAGGGACCCTGATAAATTTAAATTCAAAATATGATTTATTCTAATAGACTTTTGCAATTACTTTTAGATATTTGAATGACTGTGAAGCTACCGCTGTGCAATACTGTATTGTGCTTCGAAGAGCCAAATAACTATACAACTATCAATAATAACACATATGTGGTATTCCATTTAAAGAGAACTGGTAAAAATATAAAGGTCTCCAATATTAGTTATATAGTATCGGGCAATACCTATTATCTTTTGTCACAGATCCACATTATCACATTAAAAAGTTTTTGGTATCATTTTTTTCCTTGAGTGGAGATCGAACCCACAACCAGTCGATTTTGTAGCACACTTTGTGCCCCTGCACCACAACTGGCCTCTACTGTTTTGGAGTACAGATTAGCTAGACCTATATGGGTCTTCAATAGATTCACCAAATATTATTACAATATAAATTTTACAAGTTATGTTATAGACTGACCCTATTTCAAATTTCATTATCCAGTTTACAAAATTGTTAGTAAAGTTGATGTACTTGTTGGGTAATGGAGATAAAATGGAAATTGTCCATATAATCTAAGTTGCAGGGAGCAACTAGTTAGTGTACAATAAATAGTTTTAAAAAACTTCAATAATTTATTATACAAATACAAAAAAGACTATACCTTAGAATTACCTTTTATATAAAAGATATGTTTTTACCTTTTTGTTTATCTTTTTCAATATCTTGTTGTAATTCAGCAGCCTCCTCATCAGTAAGTTCTTTAACAGTAGCAGGTTCAAAATCTTTTGCTAGACGTTCTTGTTCCTTTTTCTGTTGAATCTCCTTTAACCTTTTGTCTGCATCTTCTTTCTCTTTTTTAATTTTATTAGCTTCTTCTCGCGCTTTTTTAGCATGTGCATAAAATGTGTCCTTAATAACCTGAAAATGTTATTAACAATACTAAGTACACATTTCCAAAATAAAGAAATTCGAAATATATATATTTTTCAATAAATATAAAATAAACTATTCAGTGGAAAAAACACTAATAAACAATACGTACTTTTTCCCATTCTCCTTCATTTCCTCCCGTAAAAAAGTCAGTTTTTCTAGCTAAAAAGCTCACAATTGTGGCCAGTAACTGAAAATATGAATAAAATACGTTTCAATTATAGAAGATAAAGTAGGATATTCTACTTAAAAAGCAGAAGAAATAAAATTTAAATTTGTATATGTATTCTAGAAGATTCGTAGTAAATAAAGAACATAGGAATAAACTTACATCTTTAACACCACCTTCATGTTGTTGTGCCATCGCAAGAAGCATGGAATCAAACCTTTCAGGATCGTTACTCATTTTCACAGTATTTTATCACACTATATCTTAGTAAAACGTGTATTACTAAGTAACAAATGATAGTTCACTTAAAGAATGCGCGTTTCCTTGGATGAGTATACAACACCAACAAAGTTACAAAGCATGAAAGCAATATATAGCGAATCAACCGGGGCCGGCGACAAAAGACAATAGGTAATCAAGTATTGCCAGATTTCTTATCAAATATATACCCGAAAGTCCGAAACAACATCTATTGATGTGCTTTCGCGTGTATATATGAATATATAGTTGCGACAATTTTACCCCGCTAGTCATAATTATTATTATATAGAATAAAATTGTTATTTAACAATTAATAAAAGATAGGTAATAAGACATGAGAATTTTATTGTATAAACATAAAAGTTCATAGAGTAAATTTTTGCAGATAAATTGGGAAAATTTACTTAGTTGCAATAAGTCTGAATATTTTTTAGTGATGTCTTATACAAATTATTACCGATTCGAACTTTCTAGATGATTACATATTAAAATATTAACGCTTTACTTAAGTGTTGTATAAGGAAATCAAATAAAACAATATAAGACCCTTATTGATTGATTTCATATTTAACGTGTTTTTTTTACAAAAAAAAACATAAATGCTGAAAGTATTATTGTCTATGTGTCAAAAATTTTTTAAAGAAACTATCCGATTCATTTGCAAAAGTGCATGCTTGCTGATTGCATTAAAAATATTTATATTGTCTATAGCTAAAAAAGTGAAAGAAGACTGTGTCATTGGAGGTCATGCACTTTATTTTTATTCGTATGAAATTGTCTTGTTAAACAAATCTGTTAGATAAAAAGTTGTGAAAATAGATTGTAAAATAAATCTATGTTATGTATAGTGATGTGTGAAGTGGTACGTGAAATGAAAAGTATACAATAATATTAAATATTTTGATGTGATAGAAAATAAAACTAATGAATGTAAATCTGTTTTTCAGATTTATCTAGCAAAAACATAGTAATGGCAGACCAGTTTTGTTTACGTTGGAATAACTTCCAAACAAATATTGTAAGTGCATTGGATTCCCTGAAGTGCTCTGAAGATTTAGTAGACGTTACGTTAACTTGTGAAGGCAGAAACATCAAGGCCCATAAAGTAATACTGTCAGCATGCAGCCCGTACTTTAGGAATGTGTTCAAGGTGAATGACTTGGGGCATTATAACCTTCACGTTTGTAGTGACAACAGTAATAACTGGAAGATATTACCAAATTTTTGTGGTAACTGTTTTTGTACACAATATTTACAAATATGTTTTTTATTTCAGGAAAACCCATGTCAACATCCAGTTATAATATTGAAAGATGTATCAGCAGATGACATTCTAAGTTTGTTGTCTTACATGTATCAGGGAGAAGTTTTTATTGAGGAAAGTAAATTGTCATCATTTTTACATACTGCGGCTTTGCTGCAAGTTAAGGGTTTAACAGGAGTAACACAACAGGTGAGATAGTTAGGAGTGTCATTATTAGATTTTACTCTTACCTTTATTTTTTATTTATTATTCTTATTTTTAATATTATTTTAAATTTGCTCAATCATTCTTATTGTTACATTATATTTTTAGAGTGAAAATTTTTTTTCAACCAGTGCTACAAACAAATTGTATACTCAGCTAACAATATCTTCCAAGCCACAGTTTAGTGTTACTCACAAAGAAACTAAAATGCCAGCCCTGAAGAAAAGAAGAAGCAGTACTTCAGATAAACCTAACGATGTGCCTTTCGGAGATTCCCAAAAGAAATCTAAAATTGTAGAGACCAGTGAGATACATTCAAAAAATAATGGATCCCAAGTTAAAGATAACTCATTGCTGGCAGAAAACCATATTGAGAAGAGAAATGAATCTAAAATTGAGCCATTGGTGACAGCTAACGGAAAGAATGTAAGCCAAGTTTGTATAATACTGTTATATGATTGTATATATTTTTAAGGCTTCACATTACAGTGATGTAGAAGACAAACTAGGTACTTAGTTTGTATTTTATAACCTATATAAATGTATTAAGCTTATTTATTTAAGGCCACAGTAGCATAGCAATACAGCATTTGATTGTAAATTTGACAGTTGATGGCTTATTTCTCATACAGGGGAGTTGTTAAGTGATACCACCCAATAAGCAATATCTTGAAAATTGTTTATTTTGTGGAGAACAGAGTGACTAAACACTAGGGTCTCTCTGCCTACTACTACTTCTCTCTCTTATTCATCATTTAGTGAAGCTGAAAAATATTTGTTTATTTAACATATAATCTTAATGTAGGTCAATGTTCACGATGACATACCAATTACAATTAAAACAGAATGGGAAGGAAATGTTTCACCAGTGACCAATCAAACACTTAATTCAGAAAATGATGAAAGTCTTCCAGATTATGAAAATAGTATGCTTGCCAGATCTTTAATCTCAGGTAAAGTTGTCAATGAATAGTTAATATGTCAATATTAAGTTATAAGGTAGATCAAAGAATAGTTCAGATACCTGCGCAGTAGCATAGTGAAATGCAACAGTACCCACTTGTGTCATAAATGGTTTAATATATCCAATTTCTCACTTTGGTAAAAAGACAATGTGCGGCGTTGAGTTCTGCTACTTAAACACAATGTCGATGTCTTAAAAAAAATCGTCAGACAGTGAGTAAAGGAAAGTCTTTACACTGGTTCAGCTGCACAAGCAGGAAGACAAACAAAAATCATAGTTCACAATGTTATCAATTGCGGAGGTGGTGATGGTGGAGGTGATGGTTGAGTTTGATTCCCACTTAAGGGAATAGAATATTTGATATTTTTTTCTTCGCTCTAGAGCTAAAGCATGGTGTGAGTTTCGCCACACAACACGCAATGCCTAAAGAATTCGGCGAAGAGGAGGGAGCGGAATAGCTTAATTGTAAATTGTTAGGTTCTCACATTACCTCTGGAATACAGAGACTACTTTTGGAATACAGAGTGAAGCTAAAAAAACAACTTATACATATGTACTATAAAAAGTTGTCTAATTTACGTTTTATAAATTGAGGCTTAGTAATAAGTAAATATGTATATAGACTACAAAATGATTAATTCCTTCCTCCTAGCATTAATCCCGGCTATTCCCAGGAT
>FAPP01012226.1:11576-22027 GCA_001485965.1 Heliconius ismenius | reverse complement strand
GTTTTGTACTATAATCAATTAAATAAATTAGATACAAAAATTAAATAAACCTTAAATATAAATGTAAATTACATAGCTTAATGATTGAAATTAAATATCCGGCAGTGTGGCACAGTGTTTGACTACTTCTTCTGATTCATAAACGCGATAGCTATAGGTTCGATTTGAAAAGTGCAACGTTGACTTCCGGCACTTACGCAATATCTCGATTGCCCGCGGACACAGAACAAAGTGTCTTAACATCAGTCTCTGCCTCTTATACAAGAAAAAATCTTAAAGCTATTAATTATAAAAGTTCATTTTACAACATATAAAAATTTCCTTCACACTTTCTATTTAACTAACACGTTATAGCTTGAAGCCGATTAAAAAAATTAGGTCATAAAATGGAAAAAAAATAAGAATGTTGGCGCCATACCATATTTTCTCATTAACCTATCCATTCATTAATTACACCACTGATAATCTGCGGCGTTTGACCACAGAGGTCTATATATAGATCTACGAGTATATGGTCAAAATTATTTTATTGAATATCAAACTAATTTCTTTTATCGCTTCTATGGCGCCAAATAGGTCGCGACATTTTTTTCTAATCTTTGTATATTTATATATTTATGCTTGAATTGAGTTTATTTGTACTGGTGTATGGATTTTGTATGGAAATTTTGATGTTCATTTAGTTGATGATGATTAAGCTAAGCTAAGCTTTTGAGACAATTTTGACGTTATCTTTATAAAGTTAAGTTCCTTTTTTTAGTTTCACTTCACGGAGGCAACCTAGTGTTAAAACACTCCGTTAACCGCTTTCCGTCAAACTTTCAAAGATTTTACCAATCTCGTTTTTTCTCGTTATTTTTTTAGCCAATTTTCTTTTATTTGCGTTGCGTGATAACATCTACCGCCATCATCTGAATTGTACTTTGCTACAGTCCAAATCCTACAAAATAAATAATTATCATAAAAAATTGTAACTAATAGCTGCCTATTTTAAAACCGGTTCGACTTCCGACTGAAAACGTGACAGTCGTGGGTTCGATTCCCACACGGAGCTATGAATTATTTACATTATTTTGTTCTGGTAATAAAATGAAGTGCGTGGTTGAGTTTCATGAATGCCAACACTCAATAAGTTAATAATTGGGCGATGCGTGGGGTATGTAATATGAAGTAATGGACACTAGGTTCCCTCTACCCTACCCTGCTAAAAATCGTGAAGCTGCTTTTCTTTTACCATTCAAATATTACAAATATTGCATATTAAATACCAAAAACGTAAAAAAAAACCCAAAAAGAACCGTAAACACCATGACAATTACCATAATACGAGTGTATCGATAAACTGCATTAGTGTCGCACCCATAAACTGTTATTTTCATGTCGACAAATACCCTTTATTAAGTTTTGGACCTCCCGCTGGTCAGATGCAACCTTGCCGTAATAAGCGCCAGGCGAGGCTTGAAGGTGAATCGCTGTAAAACTTTACAATCGCTATAACGAAGAGGTCCTAACGAAGCGCCTTCTTTTGACTTAAATGCTCAGGCGCACGGATCGCATTTGACACCTGCTTTTAATGATGTGATGAATTAAAACTGATTTATATCGACATTAATATTATGACATGTTTAATAGTATCTGTGGAGTAGCTTCCATATATGAAGGCTGTAGGTTCAATTTTCGATTCTATTTATTTTTATTTGGCTAGTCGTTTTTTTTTAGTTTATATTATAAAATAATAATCTGTGTAATGAAATATTTGAAATGAGAATAATGTACTTCTCCCAAAAATAATCAAAGAACTTTCTATATTTCAATTATTTCTTAAATATAACTCTACAATATTTCAAGTTTTTTATCACGTTGTTGTATTACAAAACCGTCAACACAACATTTTTATTACAAACAACAAAAAAAAACCATCAGAAGCATCAAAAGCTGTCACCAAACCTAATCTGACACTAAATTTCATCTGTCTCCAGCTATAGCTATAAAGATTTAAATTTCGAACGAATACAAACGCTCAAATTAAACTAAGGTAGGTACGGAATTATCGATAGGACGCGTCACTACATCGGCTCTAACCGGCCAGTTTATGGTATGTTTTGTCCTCTATACCATGGCAGTTAACCCTATCTTTACGACCGCCTCTAAACATAAGTGTCTCTCCGAACTTATTTATTCTTATCTCATTCCACTTTTTAAATTGAATCTGTGACCGGCGCGTGTGTGGCGATCTCTTGCTACTAAAACTGTCAATAAACTACTCGATTTAAATGAGTCATGGGTGCTTTAATGAAAATTTTGGATATTTAACGCGTTGTTTATGTGCGTGGCACAACACTAGTGAATGGAGTAAACAGAAAAATACGGTTTTCTTATAGTTTTGTCATTCTCGTTTACTATATAATTTGGTCAAAGCAGTTTTTAAACGCGAAAGTGTCTAAAAAAAGGAGAGTACCTATGAATGGGATTTAAGGTTAAAAGAGTGAAACTGAAAAATAATATGAGATAAAATCGTAATTTAATAAATGGAAATCTGTAAATATATACCTACGCTAAACGGAACAAGTTAATAATGATATGTTTTAATAAAAAAAAAATCGTATCATGAAGAGTAATTACTTAACTGTAGGTACTCTGTAGGTATTTCCATATAAAAAGGCAAGTCCTTGGTTTTTAATGTCTTATTGTTTAACTTAATTAAAATTCTTTAGAACACTGTATTTACAATATGTACATATAATTAGTGTACCCTATAATTATTAAATACAGTACTTTATTTGTAAAAATGATTAGCATATTAAAAATCTTTTTTAATATGTATACTTATTGGGATTCGAACCTGCGTCCCTTTAATAGTAAATCTAAATTTCATACCTTTTTCTAGCTTCACGCTGTATCCCGCACAAAACAGGCATTAAACACCTACTGTTAAGCCGCTCCTTTCCCCTTTTTCTGCCGAAATCTTGAGACATTGTATGTAGAGTGGTGGAACTCACCGCTGCAGCTTGCCTACAACAAAGCGAATAAATGAAAATATTAAATATTTCATTTTCTGGAATGGGAATCGAACCTACAACCTGTCGCGTTCACAGTCACACGCTAGTACTCCTGCGTTACGACTGGCCTCAATTCTTATATATCTAAATGGTAAAATATTTTGGTTCCTTATGTTTTTATTTTTAACAAAACTACTAAATTATATAATATTAGGTAGGCAACATTCGATAATTCACCTCGACAGGATCTACATTCTTAAGATCATTAAGCGCGTAATTTGTCATTAATCCTTGTCATTATTCCTTTGTGCCATAATGAAATGATTAAGGGAAGTTATCAATGATGCTTTACTAATCTTCTAGGTATACAATATACCTATTTATATTCAAATTGTTTATCCGGGAGTTCTAAAGCTCCTAAAATAATAATAAACGAATGGTTCATAAAATAACAATAAAATTAACAAACCCACAGATCTTCCTTTTCTTATGAAAAAAAAAACATAATTAAAAAATAATTTAAAATAAAAAACATACTAAAACTTTATTAAGCCTTAGTGCTAATTTAAGCTAGATGGTTAATTTAGAAAATAATTACAGGTGACCGATGTAGGCCGAGCGTTAATGATTAATGATCGATATGATCTTACAATTGATTTTTTTTTGTAATTTGGCTTAACCTTCGACTTGGTACCTTTTTGTTTAGCATCACACTGTAACCCGCACACCGCAGGATAGGCAGAAAAATCTAGTGTTAAGACACTCACTTTTCCGTTGAATTCTGGAGGCATTGCGTTTTGAGAGGCGAAACTCAATGCCGCGAGAGATGCTGAAAAAATGGAAATAATAAATATTTAATTTCTTCGAGTAGGAATCAAACCTTTTACAAACGCACTTATAACTTTTAATAATTTCAATTTATATATTCTCAGGACATTCATTGTATGTCTAATTTTCTTTTCTTTTTCAATTGTACCAAATTGTCAATTCTATGAATTACGATCCAATTACGATCTTTTTTTTTTCAATTTTATATAGGTATTATACACCTATATTTTTGCTGTATAATATACACCTATATTTTTTTATATAAGCATATTCTTGCAAGATTTAAAATATATTTTTCGTGTTTTCATATACATTATACTTATTAATATAAATAAACCAGTTAACACGCAACTTAGTTCCGCAATTCAACACGCAATGCCTCCAGAATTCGGCGGAAAGTGGGGTACGAAGTAGCCTGCCCTGCTGTGTGCGGGATACAGCGTGAAACTAATTTTAATAAACCTAAACACCATATTTTGGTAAAGTATGCTTAGAAACAAGTAAATTGTACTTTTTCTGTCAAATGTATACTTACGCAAATTTAATGTCAGCCTTGATATTGTTACACCACAAGGTTAGTTTAAGATTAACGTATAGAAACTGCATGTCCTTATTTTGTTTTTATGGATTTTCAACACATTACTACAAAATTTACAGATATTTCTAATAAATATTTTCACTCTTTCAAAATGGCGCCAAACTGATTGTCATAGTTCATAGTTTGTTTTTTTTTTTAAATATCGTTTTGACACTCGGCCAATGACAGTAATCTACGAGTATTTAATTAATATATAAAGGCAAAAAAAAAGATTTTTCCCATATTTCATATACAGGTAATTTGTAATATAAAATAGTAAAACTTACTTTGTTAACATTTTTTGTAATATTGTTATAAAAATATATTTTTTATAAACATCAAGTTTAGTAAAAACATGTAAACTAAAGTCCAACAGCTATAATCTCAAAACAATTAAGTGTCACTTTAATAATTGTACCAGTCGGTTACGAGATACATTTTTCCTGCGTATTTTAGTGACACTCTATTATTTAGTCAACCGAGTGGTGTTTAATGTGGTTTTCCTGCCTTTAATTTGAGTTGTTCAGTTTTTTAATTATAGATTATGTAATATTAATTTGTTTTGAAATACAACAGATTATATAGTGATTTGATCACTCTGGGGCAGTATGGATTTTATCAATCATTTTCGATAAAATAAAAAATATTGTTTTGCTATCCAAGTAATAGTTTGACTACTGTGGTAAGTATTTAATTTGCATAATTCAAAATATTCTCACTTTTTTATTTAAGTCAAACGGAGTAAGCCTAAATCCATAGCTCATGTTATATACTTTTAGCTGTTTTAAAGACTTAACTATGTTAGAAACTAAAAATAACGGAAAGAAAAAAAAAACAACCGACACATTAATATTTTTGTTACCTCAACAGAAACAAATAAAAAAAAGACAAAACACAAAATAGAGCAAACTATTTTAGTACCATCTCGGACAGTACATTATCTGTGGCTTACCCCTACCATAGTGCCTTTTCAAATCGTTGTCAATGCGGCTATCGCAATTTGCAAGCGTCGCGATATTCCCAACGATAGCGGTAATTGGGCAGCGATACAACGCTTACCTGAGCGGGTATAGTTAACTTTAGAACAATATTATATTATTACGTAACAGCTTTTTTTCTATTTCGCAATAACATATAAGATATTTTGTTTTTTTTATTAGTTATATGTTAATTTTTCTATTGTATTCCAAATGACAGTTGACAATTACACTATTGACATATTGTGCTTTTCCTCATTTTTTTTGTTTGTTTTTATGTCATTGGTACACGTTATAGACATAATTTTCATTTTATTATAAACAAAAATAAAAAATTCCACATTAATTCGATAAAATAATAGTAAAAAAATATACGTCAAATACTAACATAACCTTTAATCAATTTTTAACAATTTATTAACTAATTATTTTTAATTTAAAAAAAAGTAAATACTAAATAAAAACAGATTAAAAAGAATACATGAATTTAACTGTTAAGTTAACAACAATGCTCAATCTTTTCTAACTTCTAACATACTGTGTCCGCGCTCGGCGTGCCGTGTAGAGCTTATCTGCGCGGCTAACGGTATCGCGAGACGCTATGAAATGTTTTCACCTATTACACGGTGCTTTTACAACGAAATTTAAGGTAAAATATGGAAATACAAGATTTTTTGTACTTTTAAGTAAAAATTATGTTAATAAACCTTAATTTCATGATAAAGTATTTGTTACTTTATTATATGCAAAAAAACTGACAGATTTAGCAAACATGGCGTTCTTTTAGAATGTATATTTATTTCTTGTCTTTTATTTAAATATTGTTTTAACTATACAAGGTTATACATAAAAATAATAGTATGTATAACAATTATCCTTAATGAATAGAGTTATTTGTAGATTTGCAACCTTCTACTCGCTCTCGCATTGAAATATAACTTTAATTGCTAATTTTATTTAGTTTATACTGTATAGCACATATTACTATATCTTTTTACCTCAAGCGGAAATCTAATTCGAACTCAAACGAATATTCACTTTAACCTATAAAGAAATAACGTAACATAAAGCTTACTAACTTTTCCATATTATAAGTATAAATTAGTGAAATATAAAAGAAATACGAAATATCCAAAAAAAATCGGTGATAATTCAACCTCTTAACCACCAAAGTCCACGATATACAAACTAATGGTATTCTAACACGCGAGTATGAATATTGGTTTTAAACGATCGCTTTCTACCGTATATTATAATATTTATAATATTTAAATCACCCATAATCCATACAAATAACCCATCTGTTGACATTAGTGCATTTTTGATCTACAGAAAGTTGTTTGAAACCGTCTTAGCCCACAGCACAGCCCTGACTGTAAACACGATGGTTGTGGGTTTGATTTTCATTTCCTCGCTTTGGTAACGAGTTTACATTTTGAGTTAGAGACAGCGACACATAAGCAATGTCTTGAAAATTCAGCGGATACAAGGAAAGGAGTGGTTAAGAATTAGGTTCCCTCTGTCTACCCTAAGCGGGATTCAGCGTGAAGCTATAAAAAAAAAGAAAGTTTATTTCTATAGTCTCATATCGCAAACCAGTCCAATAAATAAAAATCAATACACATTATAAAATCAGCAATAAGTTACACCCCATCGCCTTAAGCCAATAGCGTCGATATTATAATATAAAAATGCAAATATTTAATATGTTAGACAAATTCCTTAGTAATTTAATTTGATAGAGTTCTTATAATTAATAATGATTTTGCCAAAAAAATTATTAAATATTTGCAAATCAATAGAGTTTTATCACTTAGAAAACACATTAATTATAAGCATTCGATATTTCTGTCGTTTGGGTTTGATAACATTCTTTCCTAGTAGTTATAAAAGTGTCACATTATGTCTTAGTAATTTTCTTTATTTTTATATTTTTCTTTGCATATTAAATGGTTTTTATATATATATGTGTATGCTTTCAAGATTATGTAAGCTTATATGTATTTGCTCATAGAGATTTCTTTTTTGCATAATAATTTTTAATAATAGTTGCTTGTGAAAAATTCTTATTATTTTACATTTCTATTGTATTGAAAATTCAGTTTTTTATATATTTTTTTTAATTTTCTTGCATAGGGTATGATATGGAACCTAGTATTGACACTACATTACCATACCATCTTAAATTTTCCTCGCGCATCTTGAGACTAGCGCACTTTGTCTTACTATTTCAACCGAGTGAGAATCGAACCTATAACTGTCGCTGTGGCTTCTTTTTATCACTTAAATTTTCGAATAATAACTATTTTTTACTAATCTTTTAAAGCAGCAATATTTCCTTTAAGTTCTATAAAACTAAAACTTGCTCGCCCCTCACTCAAAAGAGGCGTCAGTATAAAATCGGCCTTAGCAATAATTTCTTTTATAATAAATATAACATATTCATGAATATCGTATCTGGTCGTTAGGTTGGTATGCTAACTATTCTGGCATCTCCATACGAATCGACGAATTATTGTATCGAGTAGCCCTGATATATGGGATTATGTTAATATAATTAAATAACTTTTAAAGTATTAATGTCTAACATGACATTATACTGATTATAATTTAGTCCAATGTTGGACCAATATAAAAATATTCTTTCATTTATTTTTTGGAACATATTTTCTGTATACTAAAGCCCATGTTGGCCGTCAAGGTTGGTTGTAAAACGCCAATACGCTATCCCACCCACGTGATTTTTTATTTTAATGTAATAAAGCTTTTAAAAAAACTAATAGAAAGATATAATGCTGTTATAATAAAATGTTGTATTTTAATTGGGTTCCCGTTAAATAAATTTTGGTTGTGAGTTATTTTAATTTGAATATATAATATATTAATCTAAAATTATATTAATTGGACTTTAATAAAATAAATTAAAAAAGGTTATCTAGTTGATTCTTGGGTAACAAAGTCAGACTTTAACAACTGTACTTTAAAATGATATAAGGTTTTTTCTTTTTACTGTAATTTATAATGAGACCTATATTCGCCGATATCCCAATGGTGAATGGCGAATTAGAGGCTTTCCAAGTCCAATTGTAAACGTGATTTGGGTTTTCAATTATTATTGTTTAGCCTAACCTGCTAAATTCGAGATACAGCGTGAAGTTATAGAATAACAAAGCACTGCAGCTTGAATCTAGGTACCTATATAAAAATATTATTTTTAAATTAGAATTAACTATTTATTATTTTCAACAGGCTGCAAATCCTTTTTCAAGAGATCGGTGAGGCGGAACCTTACTTACTCTTGTAGGGGGAACAGGAACTGTCCCATCGACCAGCACCATAGAAACCAATGCCAGTACTGCCGCCTCAGGAAATGTCTGAAAATGGGCATGAGGAGAGAAGGTAAGCTTAGAATAGTCGTATTTTTTCTTATGAAAATGTCATTAATAATGGCAGATTTATATTTATTCGATCACCTACTATGATTGATTTACGTTTTTAGTCCTATTCATTTTAATGTAACTACGTAACGCCCACATTTAGTGAAGTAGGGGAGGCTTCTGCACAAGGCGTGTTATAGGATCTGACCGAAACATGGAAATATGTATAGTATAAACTAGCTTTTACTAGTTAAATATTGAAATTATTAACACGATATGATAGCCTAGAAAACTAATCGATAAAGGATCTATTCAATAAAAAAATAAATTTTAAATCGAACCAATAGTTCCTAAGATTAGCGCGTTCAAACTTTAATATTAAATATAGACAAACATACAAAGAATTCATCTAGAATTTGAATCTACAGCCATCATGCAACTTACAACTGTACTACTACTACATAATAATAAAAGTTTTATGTCTATATTGAGACACTTAAGAAATATTACAAAGGTTTTTGTACTAGAAACTGTGGAAGTATATTATACTATGTAAATACTATGTAAGTGTATTTTATGGCTCGTACCGCGAACACTTCAAGACGTCATTACTAGTCTTAATTGCTTCTTGTTTTACGGTCCGCAGTCATTTTTGCGTCAATTTAAATTGTTGTCAGCTATTTTATAATGTGAAACGGGCTTAGGTATCTATTTTTTAACCGACTACGGTGAAGCAAAAAGGAGGGTTATGATTTTAAGACACATGCGTATGTATGTTCATCTATTCTGTCGTAGCTTCTTAAATATTTACCATAATTCTGCTTTTTAAATTTAGGTTTTTTATTTCTTTACTGAAGATTGCTTTTCAGTGTACAATTAGATATTTTTACAATACGTTTATTTTTTATTCATTTTTATAATCTAGCTCGCTATATTGTAAATAGTATGTAAGTATATAATATATATGACAGAAACATATGAACAATGGTATTACATCTTAATATTGCACATAATGAAAATATGACTGTATATAGTGACATTAACGTTGAAATACATAAGTAGGTAAATATATTAAAAATATATATTATATATCTTTTTATTTAATAAGAAGTTATAGGAAAAAATAAGCTAGACCTATATTACTTACATAAAAGCTAATTATAATAAATTAAGATGATAATTATATTTTAAATAATTATTAGATAGATACTTGCAATCTAACAAAATCAATCAATCGATGGCTAAATCATTAAATTTTGACACATCATTGTCTATGCCACCAGTTGCAAGCTCCTTAGTGCATATTTTACACAAAAACCTATATTTAAAGGCACATTATTGTTGTTGTAATTAATGATACCATTAATCTTGTACAGCCATTAGTTGGACTGGTCAAGGTCTACTCTAAATATCTGTTGACGATCAAACTAACTGCCTCATGTACGGTTAGGCTGGTCCTACACTAGACAACGCTAAACTAGGAGTTTAAGCTATTTAAATTTTACATATCTTAGCTTGTTTTTTACAATCAGGAACCAATATCAACCTATCAGTCTAGTATAGGCTAGAAATACGCTTTCTTTTGTGGTTGAAGTCGAGAACGATGCTGTAGTTAACATTTAACTTGGCTCTTATTTCACTATTAAGATTTTGATGACATATTTTTATCTCTATCTCAATTAGATATGAAAAT
>FAPP01012226.1:1140-11518 GCA_001485965.1 Heliconius ismenius | reverse complement strand
ACGCGCTCATTGTTTTAAAGACAGGCCATTGATTAATGACATTAATGATTACGTTTTATTAACCTCATCAACATTCAGAATTGATACAAATTAAATTTTTTAGGCGCACACAATTAAATCCAAAGTAATTTTCCTATACACGGCGGTGTTTCGAGTAATTTGTCGATAATTGAATTTGCGGCAGGAAATAATGATAGCTGAATGAAGAATATGATGATAATGATTGTTTCTACGCTAATGTACGAATAGATGGTGGTGCAATACAAGAAATTATCTGAAATATAATCATTATCATTAGAATTCTCGTTTTCTTATACTATTTAATGTCAATACAAAGTTGATAAATATATATTTTCAAATGTTTTACTTAACTGATACAAAATATTTTCTTGATTATTTTATTATATAGTTTTATGAAAGTTGCTCAAGCCTTCAATTCTACATAATATAATATAATGTAGAGTTCCAACATTTTATCTGCCTGGAGGCAGGTAAAAATTAAGATATTCATAAAAGAAACTAATTATAATAAGATAAACAAAGTGCATTTTTAACATAAATGAAATATGAGGAAAGGTTAGATTAGACTCCGTAAAGCGCCGCCCGTGGGGTCACTGATTACAACACCTGCTTGCCTCACGACCTTAGCAGATGCCTACTGTGAATTTTGGCAAAGCTTTTGTAAGTTTTGTATAAATATTTTTTAAAGTATATATAATATACTTTTAATATATTAGTAGGTTAGGTAGTTTCCATTTTATTTTTTGTCGATTCAGAGACCGAGCCAATAGTTTTACTAGAAATTAAAATATGTTTGTTAAATTTACATTCTTAATAATAACTGGTCCTAGTTATAATACAATGCACTCAAACTCTCTTGAACCTCGTGAACCTCTTGTGAACATAACAAGACGCGGCGTTGAATTCCGCCCAACGCACAATGCCTTAAAATTTGAGCGAAAACTGGAGAGCGTACTATTTACACTCGGTTTTGGCGAAATTTATTTTTTCTTTCTTTAAATATAACAAACATATTGTTTTTTGTCCTAATCATCACAACCCCTTCCTGATAAGACGGACCTACCGGAAAGGACAAGTAACCCGCAACCCTTGAGCACCATCAACCCCTCACCTCAATGTTTGGTCCAAAAAACGATTTGTTTTCTGTCAACAAACAATAGAAAGGTGCAAAAGGTCCACTTTTTATTCGAGATTAACAGTTAAAAAAGCGTGCTTCCTTTGTCGTTATATAATCTGTATTGAAGATCTGAGATTGCTTGCGTTTATAGTTTTTTTTCTCATCTCCTATAGTCCTATAGTGTTCTCTAAATGGTTCAAAGGGATGGAAGGTGCTACCACCGCCTTTCATTAGGTGATCTGTTACAAATATGTTTTTGTATTCATTGGTCATTGTAACACGTTTTAAGTGTATTATCTTTTACATTTATCATTTATAAATAATGTTAGTATTGTCTATAGTTGAGTTCTCACTTTTTCCTTTTAAGATATTGATGATATGAAATATGCCATTGATAACCCATTTAGGCTTCACCAAAGCACGGCGTTGAGTTCCCCCAATACGAAAAGTGTCATAATGTCCTAACACTAGCTTCCCAGGTTCCCTCCGTCAACTGTGCTATGTGCGGGTTACAATGTGAATTTAAATGAATAATGTAATAGCTTTTTATATTTTTACCATTAAGTTAGTACCATTAAAAACCGGTAAATTAATGTATGCAAAAATTAAAAGCTTCCCTAGTCTTGCATTGTGACGTGGACCTTTTGTTTTGGAAGGCATCAATCACTTAGGCCATTGTTGATTTGTCCTAATAAGTTTTTGTGCTGGACCGGTCATTTGAAAAGATTTTGGCAATCGTAATTTAACGAAAGGGATGTTATTAATGAGATAAATTAATATAAAGTATAGATACTAGTCTCATCAGAAATATTATAGGTAATAATAGTAGAGAAAAATCTATAATTATATAAAAAATAATAATAGGGAATTTTTGATGTTCCTATTAATATATGCTTTTAGGGCTAGAACAGTATTTTAAATATGCGAATTAAAATCCAGCTATTCAAAATTTTATATGGAATTGCAATAATTTATCCTTAGCTTTAATCATTTTTAAAATTATTATTTACCGTAAGCCCATCAAGCCTCTGCCATGTCTCAACACCGCCATTTAATTCAATTTGTTCTAGCGCAAAATCCATCATTCGTGTAACAGTAACCACGAACAATACTTTCTTTCTAAGGGGCACTAGTTGTCAAAAACATCATGCATCCTAAGCCATTCCCAGGGGCAAATTATGGCAATGTTTGCTTGAGTTATTATTTTTTCAATGGTAAACGCCTTCCTTACGCCTATTCAGTACAAAGGATATGTCAAAAGGATAAACGTTGCATTTTGAGGAGGGTGTCAATTTGCGTCTTGAGCCAGGTGTGGTCATTGTTGATCAACTGACCGTAAGTTTAGGCGTTTGTGTTAGACCGGCGAACTAACATTAACCGTGAGAAAACTAACCACTAAAACTGACCACTAGTTAACGCTTTACTAAAATAATTATTTTAGTTCTAATCATCCTAAAAATCAAAAGTAACGAGATCTCGTCGGTATACCTTTTGCTGCGTCAGTCCAAAGATATTATCATTTCTTGTGAGCATAATAACTGTGACATGTTTCATACGCTCCAGGGCCGCTCGTAATGGTACGTATTCTGGGAAAACGGTGACTTACTATCCGTGGCCGACATTAAGATACGATCGGCTACGTGCCGACGCGTTCCCACGGATCGCGAAAAACCCCCTAACCTTCACCAGCACACCCTTACTGGACATCGGTCAAGAGTTGCGCCGAAGCAAAAACATTAATTAAAAACGAAGAAAATATTAGACCGGTTTAGACTATACGGTCAAAGCGTCTGACCCTTGGAACCTGTCGATACTGGTTCCGGGCGACGTAAGCTAATTATATTTCCGCACTTTCTGCTCGAAGATTTGCATGTGAATTTGGGGATGGACAACAATAGACAACTCTAGTATTGGTGAAGGTTCACCCGTTACCCTTGTTGTACGGTAAACTGTTAGAAACCTGATAGTTTCCTGCCGTAAACAGTGAATTTAAAGAGAAGGCCTAATAAGTGTTGGGTTACTAAATTATTATTTTGATACGCTGCGGTTTAACAGTTGAAATTGACAATTATTACTAAAAGTTTCGACTTTCCTGTAACATTATAGCTTAATTAGGGTAATATGTATTGGTATTGGTTATTTAATATCTGTAATAAAATACATAGTATAGTACTATAGATAAATACAATTTTGTATTGTAAATCTTAGTTCAATCAATGTTTTTATGCTTATGATTTTCTCGCGTTATGGTAGCATGTGTCGTAACGATTTTGGTTTTTAAAATTATTATTGTCAATCAATAATTTGACATAAAATAAAATAAAAATAAAACTACTTCTTATCGCCCAGTTCCAATTTTACAACTAAAAAGACAAAAACCTCTTCCTTCATCAGCCATTAAAGCAGCAAAGCCCAACGGAATCCCATTCTGGCACCTCGTAAAACCCAAAGCGAAATGCCATCAGAAAACGAAGCAAAGTGTAAAATCATTTGTGTTGGATTAAAAAAGGAGGCTAGCAAACGAGCGTGAGATATACAACACTATCAATCACTCCGTGATTTATTCTTGTAGGGATGATGTATGGTCCACACCGACCAGGGCGATGCGTATTCGATAATTAACTTTTAAAATTTGACTGACGCCTTCATCTCTTAGATGGAGATTAAGGGAATAAAATCAGTCGATTTGGTTAATGTTTGTGGTAGAGTATAGATGTTAGTGCTTTTTTTATAGAGAAATGGGGAACGGAGTGTTTTAACACTAGGGTCCCCCTGCCTACCGTGCATGAAGCTGATTTTTATTTTATTTTGATAGAGAAATTGAAGGGAAATTTTAAGTCTAATCCAGATTTGTGTTGTTTTATAGTTTAAACAAAAAACTAAACTTCTGAATTTATTTTATTGCAATAACAACAATAATATAATTTATCAATGAATTTTGTTGACGACATTGCCATAATATTGGGATGAAAGTATTTCTATTTATTTCATAAAGAAGGTTAATAAAACCCAATATAGTAAAAATTTCGCATTTTTTATTAGTGTTAAACACTCGTTTCTTTTATGATTTCATATATAACGTTAAATATTAAATCGTAATAGTTTTAGGATATTAATTAAAGTAACAGAGTTAGCATGGAACATCTAAAGGCATTCTCGAAGATGCTGCATAGACGTTGCACAAAACCTGTTGCCTCGGTATGCGGATGTCTAATTCATTTCTAATAGAACCTTTTTGATTTTATATGCTACAATATTTTTATTGTATTGTAAATATTGAAAACGATAAATTCATATATATATATATATGAAATATATAAATTCATATATATGGCATATATATATAAATTCATATATATGGCAGATCGTAATCTATTTTTTGTATTATTTTTTTGACATTTGACTGTAAATGCTGGTAGCAAGACAAAGAGCGGCGTTGAGTTGCGCATCTTAACACGCAACGTCTGGAACTGGAACAGGTGCAGTGTCTTAACATTAGGTTTCCTCTGCCTACCCGTATGTTATATGCAAGGTACATCGTGACCCAAAAAACATTTACAACATTATTTACATTCATTAACAATCTACAACAATGTCAAAAGCGTACGACAAAATATCATTCATCAACAAACACCTCGAAGCACCATATAGTACGTCAAAATATGCACTTGCCGCGGCGGGAATCGAAGGCGGACCCCCGCGGCGCGGTCGGCGTGCGCCTAACGAACTAAAGAGGTGATTTATTAGGGCGGCCTCGGCTCTCAGCTCACGGCCTCTATCTAATACATTCACGACGTGTGATGTTCTCAAATTTCTTCCTTCATTTCATTGTTGTTGATTAGGTTTTATTGCGTATTTTGTTGTTTTTCTCGAAAATAAATTGTTATTATGTTTAATACAAGGATTATAATTTTTAAAATAATTATTAATAGCATTCTTTTAACGTAAATCAATAAAAAATATTAATTAACTAAGTAATCCAAAATTAATTAATTTAAAACCAAGCTGTTGCGTTGTCATTAAAAAAATATCAAACAAATATTGAAATATACTAAACTTTCACATATTATTAGTAAAGTTAGTTATAATACAATTAATATTCAAATACCGATTTAATTCCTATGCTAATTCTCATCGATTATTAAGCGATTTGACGTTCTTAATTCGATTCAAAGACGGGATAGTTTAATTTTTACGATAAAATTTTCTGGTGGAGA
This sequence comes from Heliconius ismenius, assembly GCA_001485965.1. NCBI lineage: Eukaryota > Metazoa > Arthropoda > Insecta > Lepidoptera > Nymphalidae > Heliconius > Heliconius ismenius. The sequence goes on along the minus strand of FAPP01012226.1, from coordinate 6,163 downwards.
AATTTTCTCAGGCTCCAGCTATGGAAGACCAGCTAGCTATATAATCTCGGATGCTTGTACGGGTAATGCACAGTTTGTATGTATATTGGTTACTACGTTAGTAGTCTCAACAAACCTGTTCGCCTGGTCGTGCCCTCTGTACCTTGCCCTACTATAAATTATATTTGTATAAAGCCTTATAGTTTCACTTTACATTTTAAGTTCATCTTTTGGACGGTGATGTACCCTGATTTGAAAGTTCGCCCAGCTTAAAACTTAAACTGCATACTTATATAGCTCAATAGAATATCTATATCGAATTAAGTTTACATATCAAACACATATATTAAGACTGATCTATCCAAATGGCCACTAAATTGTCTATTTACGAGTTACATCCATAAATTTACCTAATCTCCAGAACGTAGTGCCGTGAAAAATGATAATTTATATACAAATTATGATATATTACAAATTAAAAGGTGTTTGATGCGCAGGCGCAGCTACGAGTATAGCAGCGTCCGTTATTAGGTGAATCATCCGCGCTAGTATCATGGCAGTATCGTGCGGAGAATTTCGTGAGGTCACAGTTTAGTATAGCGGTTTAGGCGGCCTGCGGTCGTTTGTCTGTGGTGCTTGGAGGCTACTATTGGTTGCTATAGGTTGCGGGTTTTGAAGGTGGGAGAGAGATTGTGCTCTCTCGGTCTAGCACCGACCGCTCCGTGACCCCGGCAACTAATCACATATCTGCAAGCGTATTATGATTATCGCGGGCCTCGCTTCTCATACGTTGTGGTCACTGACTCGTTGCATGCTGCCTTTATTTTACGTCGGGATTGTTGCACGATTTTCATTGTGATATCGTTTTGAATTGCAGCTATCTTAGTTTTGTGTGATATCTATCTTTTTACTCATCAGCTAGTTGGTGGTACTTCGTTATCTATCTCCACGTTCATCGGCTAGTTGAGGCTGTCGTGGTGCAGGTGCACAAGGATGTGATTGTAACGTGATGGTTGTGGGTTCNGTGAAGATGATTTAATTGTTAGAACTTGCCGTAAATCAACCGATAGCTTTGTGTCGTCTAATTCTTATTTATTGTCTCCAAATCCAATTAATGTTTACCTCGTTAGTCCCGTTGACGAGTGTAACGAAACGTTTTTACCTGTGGCCGACCCTGACATAAATCTCTGGTGACGCTTAATAAGTTGATAATTACTTAAGGCCAGGAATGCAGCGGCACGCGCCTCCCAATCGCTTTATTATACAAATGCTTAGCATATTTCTAAAGAATTTTATCTTTTTCGATAAATTTAATTACGCGATCTGGTACTGTTCTTATGTCTTCCGTGTCCGGTTTCATCACTAATAACAATTTAAATATGCAACGCTAGGTGGGCGATTCGGTTTACTTTTAACTAACTTTCTATTGAAATTGATTGTTCTTTGGAAATTTGTTTGGAATTAACCAATCGTGTTTCGGATTTAAGGAAAAAGACATATCGGTGCGGCACGGGCTATCTAAGCCCGATCGTTTGGCCCATTAGTCATTAGCTATCCGAAATTTTAAACGACACTTTCCACATAAAAGCCGTATGGATCTCTAATCTCCAGTATTAGGTCCCATATTTCTCCTTGTCGTAAAACCCGAGAATTTTGTAATGATATCAAAACACAACCGTTAGAATAACAAAAGGTGGATGGTCCACCATTTGTCGATGTTGTGGTGTTGTTGGGAGACACTTAGTCGCGTGCTGGGCCCGTTTGAAAAATTACCGACATAAATAACGGATTATCAGCTAGTATCGAGACGTAACGAGATAGCGGGCTGTCTTTTAATAAATACAAACGGTATATGATGCGAAGAGTTAAAAAAGGTGGTAGGTAGAATCCTGAAATTTCTTAAGTATTCAGTGAGTCATAAAATTTTCAAAAATACTATTTGCTAAATCCTGTGCTACTGAATTAATATATTTTGCTTGTAGGTTATTTTAAATTAGACTTAAATTAAAATATTATATTAACTGAGTGTCTTAACACTAGGTTTTCTTTGCCCATATTGGTTGCAACATGATGAAAAAATATATTTGGTATAAATGTTATTAGGAATATGATGCCTTTTCTCACTAATACAACTGATTCAATATATTAATATATTCTTTAAGAAATCAGGTTTCTTTTTTTATCTAGTAAAGAAAAATATAGTGTGGAGTCACTATGTTCTAGACTTTTGGATCATATTAAGAATCTTTTTTCTTTTTCATATGGAAACGAACCTACACCTATCTCGTTCATATATCTCAAACTCCCCACGATATATATACAAACACACACCCATATCTCATGTAAAACTTATAATGGAGTAAGACTTGATAGCTAGAAACTTTGTATGTCATCGTTAATGGTAGAATTTATTACTTACGTTTTTTGTTTCGCCCATAGCTGTGAAGACTTCATTAGGCTTTTAAAATATTTCTCTGTGATTGTTCTCATTTATAAATGTTGGTACAACTTAATTTGTGTTGATAGGATTTTGTTTTGTTTTTTTTTATTATTGTTATGTTGGCACAGTGGATGTTTGAATGGAGTATTTGTTTTCTTTTAGATCGATCGAATCGATGGTTGTGGGTTCAAATTGTAATTTTTAAATTGAAAGTATTTAGTAAGCTATATTTCAAATATAGCAGAGTAATCAAAGGGTAACCCAGGGTTCCCGGTACCTCACTTCCCGACACGCTTCTGCCACTGCGTTACGGCGGCCTCTGGCATTTTGTCTTTAATTTACATATAAATATACAAATGACAAAGGCATGTATCTAATAATTATTTTATTATTATTATATTGAAGTGCATATCATGTTTCTCGTAAGTTTTTATAGTTCACTTCTGCTAAATCAATTAAATAATATATTATATATATTTATGGGAAATCGCTATACGTTTTACTATTTAATTGATTTTAATAGCACTTGTAGGCGACAAATTAAACACCATAACATTGTTATTTATTTAAAAATAAGTTGTCAAGCAACTAACTATTCATATAAAAGATAACTACGTAAGTCTAAATTATTGTTTTTTTCTTTAAGATGAAAATGCTTAGGGTTGTGAATATCTTAACCTGTTATATGAAATAGAACTAAATATTTTTTAATATCTCAAAAAGTTAAACACACTTCCTTTCTTAGTACTTTTATTTTCACCTAATTTTCAATATCGGGCTTTGTTCTGTTGCCAGCGCGAAGACATGAAAATAATTAATTCCACCAAGTAGAAATCGACCCACAACTATTGTGTATACAGACCACATCTGTACCACTGTACCATAACTGTCTCAACCAGGAATAGATCAAGATACAATTAAATACTCATTAAATAAATAAGCTGGTTAGTCCAAGTTAAATATGAGTTTATAAAGTAGCATTGACATGTTTTCAGAGCACAAACGACTTAGATCCTAGACCTAGATTGTACCTTGTAAATCCTAATAATTACTGACGATGATTTATCGGCCGCTTACTTTAACTGCCGGCGTAAAACATACAGCTTTTGAAATATGTCCATATATTTAATGGATAAACTCGTAAATATTGTAAAATTTTCGTATTATTTATTAGAGTTTTTAGGCATTATTAAATTGATGGTGGAATCTAACGCCGTAGTTTATATAATATCCAATAGGCACAAAATTGAATTAAAACTACGCTATGTTTATTTTTTTTATGATTTCAGATATATTGTTTTTTCTTAGTGTTCAATAGCTCTTTAAAAAATATTTAAATATTAATTAATACTTGTATACCTATTCCCAAGTCTGGGTAAAAAGTTTTGTGAGAAATATTATAAGAAAAATCTACCCAAATAGCTATAGTTTTTTATTAAGAATTTTAACCATATCTTGTAAATAAAATGGAAAATTCGTAACCATAATCAGTCTTAGCTTCTTTTAAATTTCTGTCCACATCAAAACAACAATAAATTTATTTATCTTACAATGCCAAAGAAAAGTGAACTTAATTAAAATTGAATAAAGTATACATTTACAAAAATATAAGTGTTCTTGACACTTTCAAATGAAAAGTCTTTTATGTTATTAGAAGATCTGCTGATGCCGACGCGTCAAAGACAACAAAAGTTTATAACGCCTTCAATAAAGACAGCACTTTATATGATCTTTGATTCTTAAATAATTACTTACGTCTTCAATTATATCTATATAAATTTATTGTTTTACATTTTTCAGTCAGTTTAGTAATATTGATAAGTAGGTTACGCGGTGTTGAGTTACGCCACTCACCTGTCTCTATGGGCAGTGTCAATGTTTACATTAGGCTCGCTTCGTAGGTAATCAAAAGTATTCTGACCAGAGAAATAAAACTATAATATTTTTAACATATATAAACCTTAAAGTTGCCTCAAATGGGAATCAAATGCATGACCAGTTGGAACTCCTCAATTATAGAATGAAAATTAAATGAATGATAAAGTTGAATAGGTTGTTGTGGTTTAAAAGCACGGCAGCCTCTGTTTGTAAACAACTGTGAACTTCGACTGCTTGGTAACTCTGCGCATCCTGCTTTCTCTGCTAAGATACACTGCTAGAAGCGGTTACCTTAGTAGAGAAAGGAAAACACAAAAATAATTTTACGACATATTATTATAATATTACTATAAAAAGTTGTTATTTAAAATTAACATAATATAGATAGTTAGAAGCATTCGCCACGTATATAGGTTAAGCGTGCCTCGATTTTATAGTCATATAAACAGTTTTGCAATTTTATCGCCATATGAATAAACAATGGAGCCACGGCTAGATTACTTACTTTGGGTATTACCTAACTGCCATTTTTTAGTGACTTTGTAGAGCGGAGGGTTTTGACACTAAATTCTTTCTTTATATTCTACGAGATATAACTTAACTGGAAGAAAAAGTAAGAAGTTTAAGAGTACCTACAGCTAAAAGTTTTATGCCTATATATTTTGAGCTTGTGAAAAGTGTGGTATTGCTTTCAGCCACTAAACACATAATGTCTCGATTTATCGC
>FAPP01012163.1:4689-18386 GCA_001485965.1 Heliconius ismenius | reverse complement strand
ATGTACAAAGTCTATTTTTATTGTATTTCATATAGCACTGAATACTAATGCTGGAAATTTTAAATAATTAAATGTAGTTAATAAACTCATAACTTTTTTATCACTCATAGTTATATGTTTAATAGCCTGCAGCACGTTTACACTCTAAACCGACGATATTGCATCTTAGAAGAATAAAACTCAGTGTCAAATAGAGGTAGTTTTAACGCTTGCGGCGTCGTGTAGTCTCCGCCTGTGGCACACACACACACACACACACACACACCCGTCGCCACGTAAGGTGCGTACAGTACTGGACATTTACATAAATACATAGAAATTTACATTTTCTATATTTGACAACATTTACTACAGTACATTATCTACAGATAAAGATAACTTTTGTATATAAAATTTTTATCTCTCTAAGATTTAATTATTTGTAATATTTAGTTAGTTATTAAATATGTACAAAATCATAGGATATCGTTCACAAATCGCCGATATTAAACCTTACAAAGTAATATTAGTTGGTTATTTTCGGTTAACTTCGTTGTAATTAAAGCAAATTACGCTCAATCTAAACGTAAACTGTTTAAAAATAACGATACTAGAAACCTGCTAACTAGGCTGAATGTGAACGTATCGGCGTGTCTTAGAATAGTTTACATTCTATTACCAACATTTATTATCTTTAATAAGCTACTCATCACCCGTATGTGATGATGATTACACCAATTACTAACTTACAAAAAACTAGCTATGCTCTACTATAATAGAGGTCTCTACCCCATAATGGATAGTAATTGGCGATTAAATGCTATTAATATATAATAAAAAAGCGGTTTAACACGGTTCAATCTAAACGCACCCTAACAGAGTGCGTTGCCAAGAAGTCTGCCGCGACGCACGCACACACGCGCACTAATGTGAAACTCGATACACGCACACTAGCCGCGGGGAAATCAGTCGACCTGCGCGTACGCAATGTTAAAAAGGCCCTATATACGTTTATTTAGTTGAATATACTATGTTTCTTTATGAAAATTTAATTTATTATGCTCTTTGTTTTGTAATATTTTTAATATAAAAATTGTTTGAACGTTCTCGCAAAAATAATATTATTTAGTATTTTCTGTAAAATACGGCCGTCGTAGAATTTAAAATGGCTAATAATTTAAAATGCAATATACGCATCCGTTTCTCGAAATAGGATCATTGCACACCTATATTTTAGAAATGAAACGACGATATGTCAGTTGTTTCCTTTTGATATTACGGTTCCATTAAATATTACACGTGTGGCAAGCTTTTAAAGTTCAAAGATGTAATAATATAAATAATCTGTGCCAAATCAAAATGAAAGTTAACATCAAGAATTATAGTATCATTATTTACAGAAAAAAAACTTTAATATTTATATCTTTATCTGTGTGTATTTATTTATTTTTATCTGTCGTAACTTAAGGTTATTAAATTATTTATACGTTACAAACTTCATCTTATATATTTTCCCGCTATGTACTGCGCCTGATTTGAATCTTAACATAAGATTTCTTATTTGGGTCAGATATTCGATATATCTATAGGGGTATAGAGTCTCCGCGAAGGGCGGCTGAGTGATTGATGCTTATATAAATGATAAATTAAAGGAACAACTATTATTCATTGTCGAGAAATGCATAGTGCATTGTCTTATTGTACCTCGGACCTCGGAATCTGAATGTGATAAATTAATAGTCATCTACATACATAGGTGTTCGTTAAGTATTTATTCTAATGGTAAACGTGTCATTATTTATTTTTCCATAAATAGAATTATAATTTATTGTGTAATATTTTTTACTCACTTATCTGAGTTAATAGTATATAATGGAAGAGTTTGATTAAGCACGGTAATCTCAGGAACTACTAACTTGAAATTGATTGATTCTTTTTGTGTTGGACAGTCCATGTATCGAGGAACTTGAAAATATATCTTAATTGAAAAAATATATACTATAGCTCTACCTATAAAAAATATATGTACTATAAATGTCAATATTACAATTTAACAAGTGAGTATTTCATAACGACGTTATGTAAAAGGAAAATAAAATTGTATATAGTATATTTATAAACGAAGTGGTTAGATATAAAATCTGTCTCTAGACAGAGTGGAGGACATCCCTTAAGCTATAAATTGTCACACGAAACGCTCTAAAAATAAATTCGACAGATGATCGTGTTTATTAAAATTGATAAAGTACTTTAGTAAGTGCCTTATATTTAGATTTTATATTTTTGTTATCAATTTATACGAATATAAATATGCGTTATTTTTTTATTTCCATAAGCAAAAGTTGCAGCTTCAAATCTTTTTTAAATATTAATAACCTAACCTACTTCTTAAAATTTAAAGAAATTTATTAAATTCTCTAAACAGAATGAAATTATGGAATATTTGGTTGAATTAATATAATTTCTTAAGTCTTTCTCTATCTTAATAGAAACTAGACCGATTCATCAATTTATTTAGTCCACCTACTGTATAATGTGAAAAACAATGAAAAAAATATAAATGTATAACAAACTTGAAATAGATTCAAAGTATATATCTTATTCCTTAGTTATTACAGAAGGCGGCTTTATTTCTCTTGTTGAAGCAGTCAACACCAGAGTTTATAGCAACATGTAATAATAAGTTAACAACTTTATATCAATTGTAGACTCTCTCAACGCTCCATTCCTATGAATACTGAAATTATTATTTTGTCTTTATGGTTATATCTAGTATAGGTTTCTTTTTTTTGACGCTGGCACATAGCAGGGTAGGCAGAGGGAACCTGGGAGTGTAGTATTAAGACACTTCATTCTCATTAGTTAAATATTTCATTTAATCGAGTAAGAATTGAACCCTTGTTCTACTGCGCCACAGTCGGAACAGCCTTATAAAACATACAAATTAAATAGTACTGAAGTATTTGTCTCTAGCTTTTAATGAAAAACAGCTTCACGCTTTTTAACACACAGCAGGAGGCAGGAACCTAGTCTTAAGACACTCTGTTCTATACATCAATATGTTCTATGTCTAATAAAATCAATTAAAAACAGTGGAATTTGTCTACGCTAGAATTAACAACTTTACAAACTATTTTTAAAATTATTGCACAAAATATTTAGGTCAATTTCCATATTTTCAGTTGCAAGCACACACACAATAGTCCTACCTATATAAATATACGTATATTTCATTATACTACGTATATGTGAGTGGCATGCGTGCGAGTCCTCACATTATTCAAAGCGAATAGCATTGAAAGTACGTTGACACGGCCGACGCAAACAATAGTAGACGTCCATCACTCGTTATTTATATTAAAATGCTATAAATTCTATTGCAACTAACTCTATTTAACTTGATTGTTGCATCTCCCTCGCAAGTGGGTTTTTGATTTTGAATAGCATTGAATTGTTATTGGAAATAAATTTATATTTCTCCTTGTTTCATTATGTGGCAGTCTAGACGGTGTTTTATTAAGCTCAAAAAGTAAACTTGTGAAGTTTGCGTTTGTTAGGCATATAATATAATCGATATTAGATGTAAAAAAAATATGAATCGAAGCTTTTGTTACTTACATATTGTAATATTTAATTGTTTTTATTATAATTTGAAATCGCTCAAAGTCACTTTTTGTGAGAAAGTAGAACTTTTATATGTATAATATATATACTTAATATTGCAGACGACTGCGGCCTCGGTACCTGACCGGCATCGAACCCGCGTCGTCTCGAGGCCCTGCCGAATCATGAAATAAATATAGTGCGTTACATTTATCTCACATCTCCTTTTAATGTGCGAATATATTTCATCTGGCCGTGACTTTGATGTAAATATGTATGTTGTATTTATTGTGAAAATTATAAAAATATACTTACTATATATTAATAATGCGACAAAAATAACCAAATTATATTTTTTCTTCATTTCAATCTATAAATAACTATCGTAACTCATCACTCTCGATTTGGCGCCATTATAATTACACAGATAAAAATATAAATCGAAGCCCAAAATGTAATTTTAGAAATTATTCTTAATAAAATAACTTCTATTTATTTAAGAAAAACAAAATTATAATAAATATTCTCTATATTACTACTGGCTAATATAAATATTTAACCCATAAAATATTAAATACTAAAATTAATATTTATTTCATATAAATTAATTTACATAACATGTTTCAAATGCGAACGTTACAAACCGTAAAAAGTTGATAAGATTTTAATTTTTGTATATATTTCTTTAATTCGTCTAAAACAATCTTATTTATGAATGGCATGCCCACACACTCGGTGCGTGAATGAAAAATTATTAAACTTTCCAAGTGATAAGAGTACTTTTGGAGAATTGCCAGGCTCAAAGCTCTCGCAGAACATCCAAGGATTGTTTAGCAATAAATAAAAAGTTAATGTTTCTGACCAGACGGCGTTGACAACTTTACTTATTTGCCAGACGATATAACAAGATTAGAAAACCACGTCTGAGACGCCAATTATTCTATATTTTGAAATTATCAAATAGATAAATGAGTGAAGTTTACTTCAAAATTAGAAAATTTATACGTAAATAACACATTTTCGTTACCTTTATTATATCTACTATTTAATATAAATAATAGGTATAATTACCAAGTAATTATATAATTAAATTATATTAATAGGTGTATGCGTAATAACGTAATTTACGTTTATTTGTCTAATAAAAACGTTTCTAAGAAAAGATTATTTATAGGTATAACATGTTAATGAAGATGTTATTGACCTCATCAGCTGTTTGAGATGGATATGGTTTTTTTAAGTAAAAAAAATATCAGACATGTAAATTTATATAATAGTAGTAAAAATCTTCTCTCTCTTAATTACTATGTTTGAACTATTTAAACATACAAGCGGTCTTGTGAGTAGGCGAGTAAAGCCTTATTCAAAAATTAGCTCACTTCTTAATTTATATTTTTATTTTCAGATTCTTATCTAATTCTAGAAATTTCATTTCTAATTTATAGTTATATAATATTCTAATTAAATAATAAAAATCTATATAAAAAAACACAATTTTGTCAAGGTTCGCGGGCTCATGTGGGTCAGTGACTCTAAACAGGTTTAGCAGATATTACGCAATGCACACAATAGTATATCGTGATCTCAAATAGCGTTCACATTACGCAGGTGATATATTGTCGTAGGTAATCATAAAATAGTGACAATATAAATTATTTTAATAAAACTTTAATAAAAAAGGATTAATAAGACGAGAATATTTATAATTAGGCTAAAAGACTAGAATCTGTGTCTTAAAAATGTAAAACATATGTCATTATGATTTGGCGCCAACGGTTTTTGAAACATCTTACTGAGGGGTTAGGTTTTATTTTAGGAAAAAAACTTTAAATGTTAAATAAATTAGAAATTTCACAAGATCAAAGACAGCAGACGTGTTGCCTTAATTATTATTAGTGGTGCATAATTTTGGCGGCACTCGACGCCATGACACATTTATCACTCGAAGGTACGTCTTGCAGATATTGCCGTTTATTATATTTATATTAAATATTTGTAGAAAATAAATTTCACGCAACTAAAAGGTTTCATATTTTCTGTGTTCATTGATTTCTTAGAATACAGCTACATACTTATAATATCTTAAGAAATATCTATGACTAATATATTATAGATGTATCACCTTCACTCATTACGATAATATGCGGATATTCTATAAATAACAAAAAACTAACAGAACTGAGTTATATAAATAATTGCAATAATGAATTCTCTCGACATTGATTCATGGGTTTTATTTAAAGCATTATTTTGTAATTAGACCGCGTTTACGTCAACACTGTATGTATTTTTGTTATAGTAGTGCATTTGTTTTGTTTGCGGTTTCCTCTAAAGTGTGCCGTAACCGAAGTCATTCATAATGTATTTACCTATTATAAGATAAAGACAGTTCTCGTTCAAAAATTACTTTATTTACTGTTGAATTTATTTAATTCGCTTGTTTTGAAAGTTAATAAGTATAGCTTAAAAGTCATCGGTACATATTATCAGGTTAGTCTCTTGGTACTTTTTCTATTTACTTATAAAATCATTGCGGACAATTTTAATAAATAAAAAATAACTTTTAACAAAAAAAATATGCGTATAGATTTAAAACATTTTTTTAAAAATGTTTTTTGTACATTTGAAAATACGAAATAAAATCAACTATTAGGATAGTCAAAGGAACCTCGAGTGATAAGACACTCCGAAGAACAGAATAGAAAACAATTTTTAAGTCACTGCGTTCACAGATTATACTTAAAAATTCAGTTTAATTTTAATAAATTTATAATAACTATGAACTTTAATTGTCACAGATTATGATATTTCACGTGTATTCTCGGAACGTGGCATTAATTATTTACCATTTACATAATGCCTGTAAGAATTGTTGGCATCCGCTTCCTCTAGTCTTGTCTGTTTCCGGTTTGCGACACATTAAGTGCAATTACGTTGACGGTATAAAGGGACATTCTTACATATTTTATTTAAAAATATTACTTAGCTAGTACTGTTTAAACAAATATTTATAACGCCTACGTCTTGTTAATTTAATTTCTTTTTACCCGACTGCGGCGAAGCCCGAAGGAGGATTATGTTTTAGCGAGTATGTAGGTTATTCCGTTCCTTTGTTCCTTTTTAGATCTCGTATTAGTTATTTCCTAAATTAATTCATTTAATAATACAAAGTTGCAACGTCGTATGTTTTGACCAGTTGTCAAAAATACCATCCATTTTTTTGTCTTTATAGAAATTTCGACATTTCAAATTATGAAAATATTGCGTAATTGTGAGATTATTAGCCATTTCTATATAAGCCCACCTATGGCTAACTCCACAAAAGGGTATTATTATATGCCATATTAAATATATCTCTCGTAATCCAAGGCCCACCTGTGCGGTTCAACGCCACTAGACCCGACCAGTCTGGTCTGGTTATTTTAGCCCAGCATGTATTTACACCCACCACGCCAAATAACACGCGATTCAGAACCTTATTACCTTGTAAATAATAACTAATTTCATTTATATATTTTTTAAATGAAAGGCTGCCGCCAAGCGCCGTTTGCGTATTTATTTTATTTTTCAATCCGTATCTGTCCGGACGTTTGCGATTAATACTGATGCGTGAGAGTGGATGCTACTTACATACTTACAAGTATGTATTATAGTTTAGGAGTGAACCATTTTTGTATATTGTTTCTGCTAATATAGATTAGTTCCTTTAAAAGCTCACAAAAATTTAAAAGTTAAAGAAGATATCCTTATTTAAAAAGGTGCAGTGTTGAGTTCAGCCACTCAACCCGCAATGCCATCAGAACTCGGCGGAAAGTGGGGAGTGAAGCGCCTAACACTAGGTTCGTTCGGTCGTAATGAAATGATTGTAAACATTTAAATTATTTATTAGTATGAAACAAATGCTATTGATAGCTTGTGAGAAGAATTCGCACAATAAAAGTATGACGGTTGTTAGTTTTGATTATTAGATAATTACTAGCATCTTTTTTGTTTGATTAAATGTATATCGCCTACTCTATAATAAATGAGGGCTTCATAGTGCAGGGACACAAGCATGTGACCTTAAGCATGACGGTTGTGAGATCAATTCTTACTTGGGACAATAAAATATTTAATATTTTCAAATGGTAATCCTTGCTGTAGTAACGAGGGAAAGCGTGGCGGAAAGTGGGTAAAGGCAACGTCGCGCTTTGCCGCGGCTTTTAAACAATTTTCTAAGTACGTTAAAATTTTATTAAATACTACTATCTCCACATAAGACACAAGTTCAAAAAAAAAATATTTTTTTGACTGTTATTATGTAAATATTCAATTATATTTTTAATTTCCCAACTTAAGATAGATCTTTAGTTTAAAATGAAACTTGCGAAAGCCCACCGTTTAACGGCTTGCCGCCTGTCGTAATGTGAACGTTACGTTCGGTTTATGTAAACGAAAGGTGGTCTAGAATATTCCGAGCTTTCCTGCCTTCGAGGTGGAACAGTTTTCCAACACTTTTTACCCAGTACCTTAATAGGCCCTCGTCCTATAACCAGTTCATACCAGATATTTTACTAACGTATAAAATTCCTTTTCACTTACTCAGCCAAATAATAGTAAAACAATGATATATGCAAATTTATCGATATTTATATTCGACGCACGCGCAACAATGCATAGTACAGTTATAACAACAAAGCATTACAATATATACATAATGGCGTATTACGTAAACGGGAAAAACTGAAAAATACAAATTACTTATTTATATAATTAGATGCCGTCATGTCGCAGCGGCACAGAATTTGATTGTAAACGCGATGGTTGTGGGTTTGATGCGCTATCGAGGGAATAATTATATTTCAATTATTTTCATTTTCCGTCGCGGCGTTGAGTTCTGCCGCTCAACACGTAAGGTCTCGGAAACAAGGCATAATATAAGAACCTTTTGTCTACTCTGTTTCCTTTGTCTACTCTGCTATCCGATAAAAAGCTGCGAGTTGCTACTTTTCTATCAATATTTTGCATAATTTTTATGATATATGAACCAAAATAAATCGATTAACCTAAATTCACATAAACATACGAGTATATGGTTTTAAATGGTCATCATTATAAACCAAAAATATTTATAGAACAATTGTTACAAATAAACCAAATCAATACATTTATTTAAATATTACGTCAGTGACCTAAAGTTACGTAAACAGTTTACCTCGTGAGTGTGCGCGCGCGCAGACTGCGAGGCGCTGTCACCACAACCGAGTCCAGTATAGGCCAGGCCAGCACCGGGTGCCGCATTCAAATGTAATAATATGCATATATATTGCATCTTTTACTTATGTGATAGGAATATATTTACTTGAATTTGTAGTTTATAGTATTGTAGAGGCATCCGGGTGAATATGCTTCTAGAGTTTATTAGTTGTTTTACATTGAAATATTTATTGATATACGAGATAAAGTAAAATTATGTTTTATAGTTAAATGAAATTACAAATTTATGCTAAGTATGTTGAGAACGTAATGACTCAATGGCACAGCTTGTCTGTAAACGCAGCGGTTTTGGGTTGGATTCCCAGAAGGAATGAATTGATTCCAGTTCCTCGCTCTGATAAGAGGTCAAAGCACGGTGTTGAGTTACGCGAATGCTAAGTTCCCCCTTGTATTTCCAAAGAAGTAATTTCTAAATATTACAACCACTCAGTGACACAAGCTTTGGCAAATAAAAAGATAGTTAAAGCATACACCAATACTTTAATTAATATGCAATAAATTAAAGAAAACATTTTAAAAAGGCAAATTTAGTGGCAAACGACGGTAATTACACGCAAACGACACTCCTTGTAGGGATCAATCGAGAAACAAGTATTAATCGTATTTATGCAAATTAATACATATATAAGTTGTTAATTATAATTTACGCGTCAGGTTTTGCAACAAAAACTAGTTGGTGCTGCTCCGAACTGGTAGATCTGTAAACACAGAAGTCGTTCATACGATTTAAGTTTTTAAAGATGCATTTGTATGTATCCCGCATGTAGAAAGGTAGGCAGAGATAGCCTAGAATAAAGACACTCCGCTTTTTACTTTCCGCCCGAATTCTGAAGGTATTTAATTTTTTAATTTGCTCGCTCTGGTAACAAACGGGCCAAGCGCGGCCCTGAGTTTCGCCACTCAACACGCAGTGTCTCCAGAATTTCGCGAAAAGTGGGGAACGGATAATTCTGGGTTCCCAGGTTCCCTCTGATTACCGTCCGCACATAGCAGGAGAGAGAAGATTCAGAGCGAATCGAAAAAAATATGACTTTATTAATTGTTATACAAACAAAACATTACGTATAGTATACAGTTCATTCAGATCAACGCGCATAACGAGAAGTACTCGTATTACTCAAATATAATTGAGTGAACTATAATTATTTTGACGGCCGACGTCTGACTAAGAGACTAATGAAGACAATTGCACTTTGAAACACAGTAAGTTATTTTTAACTTTTCCAATTAAACCATAGCTTCCATGAAATGTTTTTTTATGGGAACTGTAGAGATGAGAAATATGATCTGTCGATATATATTAAATTCATATTTTATTTATATTTCCAAGTAACTTAATAGAAAGTTATAAGGGAATGTCTCAATAGAAAGCTATAGTTCTAAAAAAGGGAATGTGTACGAGAAAATTATAGTGTTTTTAGTTTTTTTAAGATGGAGATAAGCTGTGAGATGATTGACTGGTGGTTGCAGTGGTTAATAATTTATACGTACTATGGGGATTTAGTTTATGGTGGTTAAGTTATACGAATCAAAATTGAACGAAAACGTCACTCGTTGTTTAATCAAATATCTTATATTCTGAACATGATAATTAGAGATAGAGACATTAGCACGTCTAATTTGTAAGATTTTGCATAAATTTGCAATTATCTAGTTTTAATTTTCATCGGACATCGAAAACGTTTTATCTTCTAGTATCGTCTCGTATAAACCTACTTTTAAGTGAGAAACCATTTATCAATTGAGTATGAGAAATTTTCAGTGAACTTTTTCACTTTTTAATTTGAACACTTCATTGCTATACTTAATCATATTTGTTAACTTTGCTATATTAAGTCAGAAATTCAGATATTTTCGACACCAGAGCGAACGAATGAAAATAATAAATATTTAATTTCACCTAGAGTGAGAATCGAATCCACAACCTGTCGCGTTTACAGTCACACGCTGGTGCCCCTAGGCACTCAATTATGTACATACAATGACCTTTAATAACCTCACAGTCCAACAGTCAAAGGTCACACAAAGAAACAAATGAACTGTTAGAACTGTTGGAAATTTCAAGAATGTCCCCAATTTGTATGAAGTATGTTACATACTTTATAAGTTTTCGCTCTGGTTTTTGAATGACGCCTCACAGTCGGCAGGAATCTCGAGGTGAGCGTGTGCGTTGCGATCGAATGGCATGACAATCATTTAATTTCTCAACAACTGTGACACACACAGAGTAAGGGCCATGTTTTATTGAGCAGTAGTCCAATGCACGCACGTTTAGCATTTTTTATATTTTAAAAAATGTATATATTCTATTGAAAAAACAAAATGGAGGGTGCTTGTATGTTGATAAAAATATAAACATCTATCAGCCACTTAACATACAATGTCACCAGATTTCAGTGGAAACTGTCTTAGTGGGACGATCACCTTAACACTAGGTTCCCAGATCCCTTCGCCTACCCTGCAGGACATAACATGAAGCTACAAAAAATATGTTATTAATTATTCAATAAATTGTCCAAACGAGACGAAAACTAACGTTGCCGACGTCAAAAAGGCTTAAAAAGTCTTCTCGCTCTCCCTTTGAAGAAAGTGTTTCTTAAATTACTCATACTTATGTAATTTAATATTTTTCCAAGATTTTCCTGCATTTTTATCTAACTACTTAGTAACTGTGACCCAGTTCACCGCACGTGGCTAATTACGCTCATTGGACAGCGGGACCTGGCGGCTGGCCTCCTAACTCTTAATTGATACAAATTGTATATATCCCATACAATTGCATATATCGATTGTATTTTTAATTTCAACAGCATTAATTAAAATAATATTAAATAAGTTATGTAAGTTTTGAATAAGTTCCCTAATAATCCCTAATGAACAATAACATTATTTGGTCTTTTTCATTGGTTATCTTAATTTAGAAATGAAATTAAATCATTTATATGGAACCATAATGATTATCTACCAATTCTAAATTTTTATGGAGTATTGCATACAATAATAATTTATGTCATAACATAAATGAAAACAAAATAAATACTTGAACGCCAAACATTGAATAATCTTCTCTGCCTTGTAAGAATTATTGGATAATCTAGTTCTAACTTTAGCGAATCTAGGAAGTGATAGGTCACGAAAATCTAAGGTCAGATGCTCGGATGTCGTGACGAAGGTTGACAATATGGCGGCTTCCGACCGTATTGTCTTGTGAATGGAATTAATATGGATTGACACTTGCGGTTGATAAATCTAGGAATTAGCAATTGTTATAAGACTCTTTAATTTAACATACGACGGGGTCGTACGTAGGGGGGGCGTTCCCTCGTGACTCCTTAATTGTAAAATACAGTGTGAAATCAAAAAATATATAATAACAATCTTGAACACAGAACCCTATTATTAAAGTTGCTTTAATAGAGCCGTACGCGAAATCGATTTGCAATCTAAATGTCGATACAAACATTATGGCTTAATATACAAGAATAGACATTCAATTTCAATTCATATAAATGTCAAATGTCATGGCATTTTGTAAACATGGATTCCAATATAATTTTATAAAATCATTACTTACCTACGTATGCAAAAATTACTTTAGTTATTTATTGTTGTAGGTAACTTTTAGTAATAAAAATCGGTTTTATACTTCTCTTTAATATTTTAGTAAACAGAATTTTAAAAATTAATCGTAAATGACAAGTTACTGCTAAAAATTATAATTATTTTTCCCTGGAAAATTTTAACATTACACATTTTCCCTAAACTCACAGTGACTACCTTTGTAGCAGATTTGTTGAGTTCTTTAACATTGATCGCGATATTTGTGTATTCGATTCCTACCCACGGACAAATTCATTTCTCTGCTCTGATAATACAAAGCACGGCGTTGAATTTCTCCGTAATTTCTCGAATCCGAGCGGAGAGTGAAGAACTAATTGACACTAACTCTTCTCTACAAACCCTGCTATATTACGTATATAGCAGGGTTATAACGTAAAGTTTTTTAATCTAGATAATACACTAGTCTAGTATTGCAAGCTATAAAAAAATAATTCGCTGACAAAAGGATCAACAGTATATGGTTTAATGGTTTCTTCGACATTTCAACAAGTGGGTCAAGGGAGCGACATGCGACAATCTACGATCTATTATTGTTAGTGTCTTTTCATTGAAGTACATTACATATCTAACTATAAAATAGCTCATATCTTTCAAATTGTTTATCAATTTGTTCAGAAATTCAAATATAGCTTCCTTAATGGGACATTGAGAGATTGTTGAGACATTCTTCTCTATGGAGAACAAAAACAAAAGAACATCTTGCCAAAATGGGGAAATTAGGACTGTTTATTCTCTCGAGTCCTACAGTCCCACTGCCACGAAGATCTCTACATCCTGTTCATTAATATTCACTTAAAATATATAAACATGTATAACAAGATTTTAATAGAAATGCGAATATAAAATAACAGTTTCATATATCGATGGAAATTATCAATAAACATTTAATCTTACGCAAAGCCGTAGCAATATCTTGTCGGCGATCGGTGCCATTTGGTCTAAAAGCGACGGCAATTTTAATGGACCCACGTAACCAGTACTCCTCGAACCACGGGCCAGAGAAGGGAGGCCACGCAACGCTGGTCATTTTATAAGGATTTTCCATGTTTTTGCTGGCATTATAATTGATAATCTGGTAAACTGCTGCAACTGTCATTCACTGTGCAAAATCGCGCTATATAGCGAATTACAATTTTCTTGTATATTTTCCTGCTGGCCCACTTATTTTAAGTGAGAAATTATTATGATTACTATTATAATTATGAGGGATAGATAACAATTCTATGATGTTATACGGC
>FAPP01012066.1:0-10379 GCA_001485965.1 Heliconius ismenius | reverse complement strand
AAAATAAAATAAATATTATAATATAAATAAATAAATATTTACCAATAATATATAAAAACACTAACTAAATAACATAAAAATTTAACACTTTGTAAAAACTATTTTAAAAATATATACACACGACCGTTTCGCGTCCGCATAATCATGAACTGGTTGTATCTGTAGTAAATTCATATTTAAGTTATCTTTAAGTCATCCGTCCACTGAGCGTGCGATTTGGAGATTTAATCGCTGACTAAACAGCTTTTTAAATACTATAATAAATGCTATGGAAAGCGAAGCTGTACATTTGCTAAGATACTCCAACCAAAATTCCTTTGCCTGCAAATCAATCTTTAAATTGTAATATTTTAAGGGTTAAGTACGAAAAAATCGAAACCTTATTTGTAGCTCCTTCAACGTATAAAGCTACAATTATGAAATTATGATTCTTCTCAATCGGAAAGAAGCCAAATCACAAAATTATTCTTCTTTTATTTAGGCATCTTTCGCATATAGAAGGATAAAAGGAGGCTAGAATTAACAATCTCCGTACTCAGCTCACTCTGCTCCCTATCCTAGAAAATAATTTTTTGGACGACAACTGCAACCACTTGCAGGGAGCAACGCCCCGAAACCGTATACTAAATCTTGCGAGGAATGAGATGACCTCTCAGGGGTCAGCGGCAGGACGAACAGTTCTTGTCTCAATGAAATTCCTTTTTCGCTTATATTTAGCTTTAGTTATAGTTTTTAACATACAACTAGGAATACAACTTTGTAAGGAAGTTTACTGTTTTCACGTATATAAAATGTAAAAAGTAAACATATAAATTAAAAAGAATAATATAAATATAATGAATTCTCAACATAACTGCGTTCTACTTAGCCTTGGTAGAACCGGTCTTTTACTAGAAGTATTTATATTAAAAAGGATTAATGAATGTATCATGAGTAATTATCACTTTAATGGTATATAAACTTGTGACCGCAATTATAGATATAGCTTATGTTTTTTATATTACATATGTTTAGTAATAAGAAAATTCTCATTACGCTAAATAACTTTTTTACTTCCCGTTGTATTCCGCATAGGCAGGGTAGAGGGAGAAACCTAGTGTTAAGATAAAAACCCTCCGTTCCAAGCGCATCACCCAGAGTGGCGAAATATTAAGTTGAAAATGTCTTCCTATTCCTTTAAGAGCTATACTAATCTAATTATCAAAGAATGAAGGAAGAAAACAAGTATCCTTATATTCAAAGAAATCTACATCTAGGTATATATATGAATAAATATTTTGCATAATATTGTGATTATTTGTTCATATTAAGTATTGTATTCGTTAAAGATGTTGATAGATTTATTATTTATATTGACTATTTTGTATGTTTTTATAACGATTTACATAGTTTATAATTTTTTAAATAGAATAGTAATCGCCTACAACTTTGTTTGCATTTACTTTAAGGTGTAAAATGGTAAATCCCGTTATTTTTAGTTCGTTCTGTATTGTTTTTGTTATATTGACGTTTTCGTGATTACAAACATGAGTGAACCTGGCTGGTCCAAGCAGCTATACTTTTTTCACTGAAGAAAAGGCAAGCAAAGAAAACTCTAATCCAGGTGAAGTTGCCTTAGTTGAAGAACTGTGCGACAGTTTGTGGATTCGATTCCACTAGGGGGAATTAATTATTTTCATTTGTTTGAAGACAATGCGCGGCGTTGAGTTTCGCCCCACAACCAGCCAGTATCTTCAAAATTTTAGATTAGTTCTAACTGTAGGTTCCCACTGCCTAAAATAATACTTTTTCATTAAAAAAATTACAATAGATTTTATTGGCATTTACGCAAATCTTTTGTAAAATTGTTGTCAATCATTTGAACAGTACAAAAAGTACCTAGTTACTTTAAGCTACAACTTTGACCTGAGTGTCGCTTTTTCAAATATAAGTTATACGTGAATACTTATGTTTTTTATATGAATTGTATAATATTAAAAGGTCACGAGACGTATGTTAGTATTATCTATATAATATATATTTTTTATATTTAAAATTTTTACATTTGTAAATGGTAGTGTGTTCGATTCCCACTCAAAGCAATTAATTATTTTCATTTCCTCGATTAGGTAACAGGACAAACCCCGGCGATAAGTAGTTGAGAACATTAAAAATATATATATAATATCTATATATATATATATATATATATATATATACATTTTTATTATTTCTATAGTCTGTATGAAAGAGTGACTATTCTTTGTGTTCTTCATTATCTACCTATTTTAGGCAGAAAACTTTATAGGACTTAAGTAGAAATGTGAAACTAAAAAAATATAGCCGAGTGGGCAGAGGAAATCTAGTGTTAAGACACTTCATTCCGCACTCTCCGCCCTATTTTCGAGATATCAGACGCAAGTTGTTTTTTTAAATAAAACAAATTTATAGAAAGTATTGCACATACTCGTAATATTTAAGTAAGGTTAGCCAATCAAGTAGTATGTTAATAAAATTCCTCGTTACACCAGTTCTTACAAACTTACAATTCCTTACTGGTGCGAGTTAAATATGACGGGTATAAGTTAAATATACGGCGGGTTCGATTCCCCCAATCAAACTTAAATATTTATTTAAATTTATATTTTAATTTCTTCACTCTTGTGTCGGGGCAAAGAGCGGTGTTGAGTTCCGCGGAATTCGGCGGAAAGTTTAGTGCGAAGTGTCTTAACACTAGGCTTTGTCTGCCTATCCTGCTACGTGCGGGATACAGTGTGAAGCTGGTAAAAAATACTTCCAAATAATTTTGAAAGAATGCGTCCATTCTGGTTTGTGAATAAAAGTTTAGTTTCAAAACATCATTTTAAATTTTCTGCCTCCCCGCTGGGATTTCAAAGATATATAACACTATATATACGCGGGTAATCCGATTAAAGGATTTTATTTTAAATATATAGTAGGTGATCGTGAAATTTAAAGATTATATTAATTATGATTATATTAATTTAAATAATATTTGTTTATTTTTTTATTATTATGTTTTTACTCGTACTTTACCATTACCACGGGTTTAATAAATACAAAAACAAATACTTTTAAATAACGTTCATACTAAATGACATTGAATATAAGTCAAGCGCAAGTCTATTGATAATAAGTGGTCCGCACACAATTTACAATTTTAGAATTTCCGTTCACAATTTTAGAATAATTTAGAATTCATTAAAAAATTAGAATCTGGATGTGTGACGGTTTTGGATTCAATTCCGACTCGAGGGAATTAATTTATTTCATTTCTTTGCTGTAGTAGCAACACAAAACTGCCTACCTTTCTGCATGCGGGTACAAAAAATAGCATAAACTAACGTAAGCGTAAACAACTGTCATTTCCTCACTTTAATAGACTTATTTTAGCTGAGTATCACACAATATATACGAACGGACTGTATAGAACGCATTTTAGTTGAGTCTAGACCCTCTGCCTACTATACTATAAATAACCAATAGTTGTTTGTAGAAATAAATAATACATTTATTGTTTCCAAATAAACGGAACTCTAAAATTTAACTATGTACAATATGTATTTTTTTTTAATTAGCTACTTTACGTTCTTAAATGAACAAAAACAATATGTTACTTGGTTACAATGAGGAACTTTAAATAAATTCTTATCGACAATTTATTCAAATTTCCTCATACAATAATGTTTATATAAACAGTTTTTGTAGGCTTTTAATAATTGTAATATTATTTTTTATTATTATTATTTTCTTTAGGTCTTCCCTGCCACGTGGTTGGCTCAGACCGCAGGTGCAGTCAGTAATAAATGATTAATGTGATTAGAGCCTATTCCCTCGATAAATGGGCTATCTATATATATAAAAGGACTTGTACTGACTGAGGTAAGACGCACGCACAGCCGTAACCGCTGATGGCAAAAACGTGAAATTTGGACAGATGTTTACTTTCGTAATTTGGACATCCACTAAGAAGGGATTTTGAAAAATTTTAACACTAAAGGGGTGAAATAGAGGTTGAAAGTTTGTATGGATTTTTTTTTAAATCGCCACCGATTTTTATAAAACTTGAAATTCAGACTCTACAAAAAAAAACGAAACACGTGTTCAATGAAATCTATTTAAGATTTCATTGAACACGAGTTTCGTGGTTTTTTAGAATACACCTCCTAAGGGTGCAAATAAGGGGTTGAAAGTTTGTCTAACATAAAACTAGTTCTAGTAGTTCATTTACATTTTCTCTAAAAGTATACGTCCAATTTACTTGCTAGCGCTATAAAAGCCAAAACTTATCTTTGATGATGGAATAATTTCCTTCATTAGTTTCAATATATATGTTCAATAAAAAACGATGAAATATTAATTTATTTTTTGTTACAAAACGCCTTAGCGTGACTTATTTATAAGAGGCGAGGGGTTTCGGTCCCAGAGCGAAGAAATAATATATTTAATTTCCTCGAGTGTGGATCGAACCCACAACCATTTACGTTGACAGTCACATATTATTGTTTAGAGTATAAAGCTTGATTTCTTTTCAACTTCACGCTGTAACTCGCACATAGCAGGATAGGCAGAGGGAACCTAGTATTAAGACACTCCGCTCCCCAAGTTCGACCGAATTCTGAAGGCATTGCGTGTTAAGTGGCGTAACTCAACGCCACCTCTTTTATAACTATACTAAAGTTATAAAAAGTAAAAATTTGTTTTGTTGAACGTCCTATTCATTATTATATACAATATTCTATTAAAGACTTTTGGTTCAATTTGAGAAATTATTTTTATACTAGACAGCCTATTTATCAAAGAAAGCAAAATGTTGAAAAAACGAGTGGGGAAATTACAAAAAACAAAGGGATATTTTTGAAATTATTTTAAACAATACAGTATTATTTCTTATTTAATTAAATGTTTTAGATGCCTTATACGTTTTATATAGATTAAAGGACAATGGGCAAAAATGTATGGAACCTGGACCTCACCTTCAATAGTAATAAGATGAAAGTCATTCGATTTCCGTAGGAACAACTTGTGTGATAACAGCTTTGTCGTCAAACTTATAATAGTTATATACTTATAATAGTAAACTTATATACTTATAATAGTTGTAAGTTTCGCTTTATCTTGCCGTTAAGAGTAAAAATAAGTATTTTTTTGGAGTGAAAAAAAAAACAAGATTAGCCGATAATGATAATTATTTATTATTATAATTACATTCCTAAGTACTATAGTTTAAATCTATTACAAGATATACTCTGTCCCTGAATAAATGCGAGCGCTATGCGGCTGCCTGAATCACTGGTTTCCCTTCAAAACGTATAAAATCTTTCGCCTTTTCACGTTCCTTATTAATGAAAGTCCTAAAAACATTTAAAAAACTAAAGAAGGTAATTTAAAATAAATATTATACTTATAAATTTCCCTGCTACACGTCCACCTGCTAATATGGTAATTTCTAAATTATCACAAAAATTATGGGTATCTTAAAATATCTTACAAATTTGTTAGACAGTGACATTAAGAAATAATAAAATATTTTTCCTTTACTTCAAAGTGTTTATTTTGAGGGTAAAGTTCACCAAAATTTGGACTCTTTTTCATATACATTAAATAATTAAAAATATTTTTACTAATCTTATTCATATAGTTAAAATGAAATAACTCGTATATGTAACTTCTTAGTTCTTACTTTCATTCAGTTTTGATGCGCCTGATAGAAAATAATTCTAAAGTTCCTATTCTAAATACTTCAATTCTAATTCCTTTCATTAGTGAAAGTGGAACAAAATTAAATTTTACATTGATAAAATTTATTTAAAGTACCAAATGTTAGTAGATTTGACTTTCGAGCCTACATCGCTATGGGATAGAATCCGAGTCCAATTATATCATGAGAACGAATTATTTTCACTTATTCGCCCTAGGCTTGTCTACCAAAATGAGAACTAACAGAATAACCACGTTGGCGGCTTCGCCTGCGATTGACATACTAGATAATAAATAATTTCTGGTTTTAAATCGTCACATGAACCTATTATAAAGGTGACCTACTACCAATACGCGTATATTTTGTTGATATTTAATAATTTAAATATCTAAATGATTACCAAAGTATCTAAAAACGTATATAGTTAGATATAACATGTACCTACTACTTGAGATACCATTTTTATTCATAGACTATTAAAATGGTATCTCAAGATCGGTCTTAGAACTCAAATATGACACGTGATAAATTTTAAGTGCCCCAGGTAAGCCTGGCCTTAAAAACGGTAATATATTACATCTCTAAAAAGTGGACAGAGAGTAGGGACACTCCGGCCCCTACCCGGCCCTCCATTAGGTTCCCTCTGCTTAATCTGCAATATGCGGGATTAAAAATTAATATAAACTGCGCAATTTAACAAATCGATGAGTTGCCTTTATTTTAATTCCCACCAATTACGTTATTATGCAGTGACTTTCAAGTTCAGTTGTTAGATTCAATTGACAACAGAAAATGTAGTATCAACCTTATTGAGTTCTATTAAGATTTATATTTCAATGACGCGTTTAACAGTTACGTATACAGACAAAAGGTGCTAAGGTGCTAAATTGACTAAATAAATAAATGTAATTGTAAGTTGAGTTCAGTTTAATGTGAATAAAAACGCAAGGGTTGTGAATACTTAATTCGGTCTTTACCTCTGTACTATCTGCTCTCTATTTATCCACAAAATAATTTTCATCACCTCTTTAAAGTAAATGAGATTAAGGTAGATCCCATTCTTTTGTCGCTGAAGTTGAAAACGACGTATTATTTAACATCTAACTTGGCTCTTATTTCACATTTATGTTTTTGATAGGATTTTATTTTCTTGGATACAATAAGATAAAACCAAAAATTCCAAAATATTTTTTTAAAGCTCCACGCTGAATCCTGCATATAGCAGGTAGCAGAGGGAGCCTAGTGTTAAGACACTCCGTTTTTGCCGCTGCGCCACGACGACTCAATGTTATAGATATAAAATTATCAATGTTATACTTAGTACACATTTACTTTGTACTGATTGTAGTACAATACATTAGCAGAAGTAATTTTCAGTTGCATACTTACAAAAGAAATTCAACTCTAATATTAATACGTTTAAAGACGATGTTCAATTATCACATAATATCATTTTATCAGTGCCATTAAAACAAATTCAACCAATAAATCATGATCTTCAAAATATATTTTTAAAGTTTTATATAAATCAAAATAGACTACTGCTTGACTGGTTATAGGCATGCATAATGGGTATACTGGACCAGCTTCACGCTGTATCCCGCACACAGCTGAGGAAGCAGAGGGAAACTAGTGTTAAGACGTTCCCCACTTCCACTGAATCTAGAACTCTGGCATTGCGTGTTCAGTGGCGGAACTAAACGCCGCGTTTGGCCTCTACCAGAGGGAAGATATGGAATTATAAATTTAAATAAATATTTAATTTCTTCGAGTGGATTTCATCAAACCTACAACCAGTCGGGCTGGCCTCAATATATTGGACAATGTAAAAATAACCAATTTACTTAGAGCTCTAATTCCAGAACTATTTCAAGTAATATTAAAATAGTTGCAGGTCTTAACAAACTGGTTATTGCATACAGTAGAGTGTATACAGACAGTTGGTCATGGTTGGTGGCTGGAGCCTGACGTGTTTTAAACAAGGAAAAGGAGGATTGTGAAAGTTTAAAAGGTATTGTATGAAAATATTATTATATTTTAAAGTAGTAATGTAATGGTATTTCAATTGAAATCTTAGTTTAAATTTAGATTTTCCTTTTAATATATATATTTTTGCTATTTAATTATTATATAGTGGGTTAAGTATCGTTTTGTCCGGGTGGTTTCATTTGAGATTTGAGATGGATGTCCAAATGTACCGTTTCGCATTTCTAAAACTACTTTAGTCTATGTTATTATAGCGGAAGTAACTGTAACAATTTTAAATAATTTTCTGTTTTTAAACGGTTTTTTTCTTCTTTCATCTCTAACATAAAGCAAAAGTAGAAAGAAAATGTAGTGTTACAATACTGTTTCTCATATAATATGTTTATGTTTATAATCTTCGTAGTCGTAGTGGCGCAGTGTGGTACCGTCTGACTTGGAACGTGATCGTTGAGAGTTCGATTCTTAGTTGAGGACTAGTATGGGATACTGTATTTAAATTATTTTCATTTTCAATAAATACACTAGGTTCTCAATTCCTACCCTAGTGTAGGTCAAAGCGTTAAGCAAAAAAAAATAAAATTTTAGAAAATAACTATACTTTCAGTAAAAGCCTATTCTATATTTATATAAAGTACATGGGGCGCAATAACTATGCAGTCAAAGTTTGTAATTAGTTTATCCAAATACCTACATAAAAATTTAAAAAAGAAGAGTTCCGTCATTGTTGCACCAAAACAGTGATTTGTTTATTTTTTTTACTAATATTTCAAATGTCAATTACTTAATAATTATACAAACAAACGAAGCAACTGATTATTTGTTGTGAAAATTTTATATTTTATCTATAATTATCGTAGCATTAAGATAATGTTATGGACATTGCTGTTACAATTTGTTTATTATGTATTTTTCTATCTCTACAATCTATATTTATATACAATTTAATATTATTAAACATATAAATTAGAATCATAGAAAGTAAGTGATTCGTATTGGAAAAAACTTATTTTAGCTGTACGCTGTATCTCACACATACCAGGGTGCGAGAAAAACGAAAATATTGATTATTTAATTTCCTTGAGTGGGAATCGAACCCACAACCTGTCGCGTTTACATTCGCACGCTTCTCTACGCAACAACTAACTTCGAAGTTGTTATACTATTTTATTATAGCACACTAAATAAACAGTTGCCTCTACCAGTTATTGAACTAGTGACCTTCCCAAGATTATTCTATGATTTAATAGTTTCAGAAACATTTATCGTAAATAATTGTAGTATAACTAGCACGTGGTGGTGTGATGTGAAATGCCTTTGACCTATGATCCTTTACAAGATTATATTGTAATTGTCCATATAATTTGTAATTACTTTGTTGTAGACCATTGTGACTTGTGACAGAAGCGAACGGTAGTGGGTTCGATTTCCACCGATTATTATATTTAATTTGTGTTAATTAGCCTGTTCTGGTAGACGAAGCGCGAAGCGGCACCCCGTGTCAATATCTCGAAAGTTCGACGGAAAGTGGGTAACCCTCCCACCCCACTATTATACAGGAAGCAGTGAGAAAATTAATACAAAATGTTACTTTTGAAACTATATTTTAGTGAAAACCACATTAAAATCAAATTAGATACATTTACTAGTCATACTTTAACAGATTTACCGTAGGTAGCTTAAAATGTGGGTTATGTTTTTAGTGTGTATGTATGTCCGTCTCTTTGTTCCTTTCCTCGTTAAATCAGTGAAACGATTTTGACAAATGATACGTCGATGGATTTGTCTTGATGTCAGTGTTACTATAATTTATTTGGATTATACAGTCGATTCTTTTTTGTATTTGTTATTATACTGATTATTTTACACTTTTAATATATCTCTTCTCTCTTTTTATTTTCAGATGACATCGCAGACAGCGTATTTGAGGATATTAGGATATGCAGTGACAATAGTGATGCACGTCGGTAATATCGTTTTTATGAATTTTTGCATTAAAAGGGAATATGGAAATGATCCAGAGCTAAAAAGGTTTAGTAAATTACAGCCAAGATACTTAACTTGCTGGACCTTTGTAAGTATTTGAACATTTTTTTTATTTTTCACATAATAAAATAACAATAAAATAAACTTTCCACCGAATTTTGTAGATAGATGAGTGGTTTATCGCCGCTTTCACCAGAGCGGGGAAACAAAAATAATTTAAATATAATTATTATTCTGGAAATAAAATTAAAAAAAATTATGCATTTCTATAAATAAAAAAGTAGTGTTCAGGGCAAAGCCGCGAGCGGGTCGCTAGTTTATGAATATCATTCTACCTATCTAAGACGACAGTACCTCAATCAACTGTTCTATTGTACTTAAGTGTTAAAATAAACTTAATATAGTTATAATTATTATAATTATTTATTTTCTATTTCAGTTTCTTCAAATCGTATACGCAGTTATAGGTTTAGTTTGTGAATATCTTCTCATATCAAATTCTAACGACAAACTATATAAGCTGCCTAAGCATTTGAAAGGATTGAAGCAAACGCTCTTTAGTGCTGTACTGTGGCCTTCGACATGGGTGAGTTATTCTTGGGAATTATACAATACAAAAGATGTAATATGATACTGAAAAAAAATGTTATAAAATTATAATAAACTAGCGGCCCGCCCGCGACTTAGCCCGCGTGAACTACGTTATTAT
>FAPP01012015.1:239-10429 GCA_001485965.1 Heliconius ismenius | reverse complement strand
CTCTTCCGCTTTATTATATCAGTATAGAAAGTATAGATAGAAATATATCTATTATAATTGAATAGGTATCACGTTTAGTTGCATTCGTCTATCAAACTCCTAAAAAAAAAGAATTTTTTATCGAATATACAGTAGGTAAGGGAACCCTCTCTTACAGTTTTATAGTTAAAATGAAGTTAAGAAAAAGACTTGTAATAAAAAAAATATATATTTTTTAATAAATTAATCAAAAACAATTAATATTATATATTTTTAAAATCATGTTTTATATTTATTTACAAAAAAGAAAAAATCTATCTAACGAAAGCTTTGCAAGCCGCTTTATTGAAGCGACCGGCTAGAGTGCGGTCGGGCAGTGCGGGGAAAACACTCGTGCGACCAATCTCGCTCGGCAGTACTATAGGCTGTTTATACTTCACATGGTACATTGGGTATGATAAATATGTCCTGAAATTATTATGAAATATAATAAAATAGTAGTTGAGGCCATTCGTAGCACAAGAGTAAACGCGAAAGGTTCAATAGCCTTCCGAGGAAATGATATATTTAATACACTGTTCCAGTATATCTTTATAAAAAGATATGCAAATGAATGTGGATACTTTTCCCATAAAGAATCTTGCAAACGCTATAAAATATTACAAACATTTTATTGTTGAGATAGTAATAAATAATTTTCCAAAAGACTTACGGAGTCATATCAGGAGGACATTGCCACATGTAATCTTGCTCCTTAAAGTATATTAAAGGATGATGAGCTTTTGCAATACCTCGATAATAATCTCGATGTCGTTGACAAGCCTTTAAAAGAGGATTACAATAAAAGTAGACTTTAATTACCTTTGGTGTTTTATATATATTAAAAATAATATAATAATTTGTACTTCATAAAATGTTTCAATTTCTTCTTGTCTTGCGTTATCAACAAAGTAAATATTCATAATGAATAAAATATGTAATATAGTTATGAAATATTTATATTTATTTTTATTTGACCATAAAATAAATACATATGAAGTAGAGTTCAGTTGACGATGCTTAATTTTGCAACTAACAAATTTTGTAAATGGCGCTATTTATAATATCCATGTCAACAGAATAAGCAATTTCTAGAGATCAAGACGCACCACAGACAAAGAAACATACTGAATAAGAAAAAGTCATAAAAAGCAAATCTTCTAAATAATACTTAAATGATCATGGTAATGATGTTTTCATCATGATACTGCCTTAAATATAAGCAATATTTTGCAATTATAATTTTTCATTTCTTGGATTATTTCATTAGACAACCCTAGTTCTACAGTATTTGCTGACTGCTGTCGTTTTATGTCTAACTTAGAGAAACGTCAAAACAATATTCCCTAATTTTGTTTTACAATTTCTGCTAAACGATACTTAACTACATTTTTATATTCTTGTTTGTATGTTCGTTAAAATTGTGATGTTAGAAAATTAATTGAGGTTATTTTGAGTACATGCGAAATCTAGATCAAGCCCACTTTGTTATTTTTGGTATCCTATTTTTGTCCGCTCTACATTCGCTGATTCGGTGCATTGGAATATATTTTGACATCTAGGAAAGAATGTCTTCCTACAAGGTGAGTAATTTTAGCTTAATTGCTTGTCATTAAAATATAATTAATGCTGTGTTGAATATTTCTAGTCCACTTCATTCAAGGTATTCCACATTGAGTTACCTATATGCGTACACATGTGTAACTAATTAATTATTCATTAAGCGAAGACAAATGCATATGTTTCTTTATTAAACAATGCTTAAAATTCCAAAATTAATATAAATATATATGACCTGGAATACAATTTAAATGATAAATATGTAAATAGCAAGTTTCAGCTTCTAAGCCTATAAAATGTTTTATATTTTTGTAATGTTAAAATATACAATGATTATATTTTTACTAAACAATAATCACATTTTATCTTTTATATTTCTTATCAAAAAAGTAATTTCAAACTACTAATCTGCTAGTAAACAAAGGTGAGTCACCAACATTGATAGCTTACAGAGCTGAAATAGAGTAAGTTTTTTCAGCTGATATAGTATAATAGTTTTTTTGTAACCCAAATAGACGTAGTAGTTAGTGATAAATATATTATTTTATATAATATACAAAATAATGATATATTTTTTTTGTTACGGTACGTATCTCTAAATATAATAATATCTTTGAAATACATAAATTCTTTAATTATATACATTATTATTGTTAATAAAATAAAATTTGAATTGTATTTTATTATCATTGGTGTATTATTAAAATTGGAAATTATGCAAAAGAAATATAATGCATGAAATAATCCTCATCGTATTAAATGTCTTTTGTAAACAAAGCTCAATTGGCATGAATCATCTATAAGTGTATTGTCCTCTTTATGGTCTAATGGTTGATACTGACCGATATGCCCCACCTTGTATTTACGGAATACAAAAATTGATAACAATGTGTTGTCATGGTTACAGATAGCCAGCAATTCATTTACTATTCAATATTTTGATTAAGTTACATTTTATCATTCAAATTCAAATTCTACTCTAATAATCTACTCATCATCAAAATGATTGAAATTAGAGTATGATCTTGTATCAAGAAAAAGCCATGCATTGAGCTCCTCCACTCAACATGCAGTGTCTCAAAAAATGATGCCTTCAACTTATTATCTTCATAACAAACTTTACTAAATATTTCAGTCTTTCATCAACAAAGTACCATAATAGTGATGGTAATGAATCCATGCGCGGGCATGGGGGACTCGGTGCGTGAGCGGCTACCGGCCTTATGGAGACGCATTGAAGACGCGCACTACAGCTACCTGGAAATAGATGATAGCCCGGAGAAACTTCAACAGAAGAAGAAACTTGAAGGTAATTATTGTATATATTATAGCCTTGATAAGGATGTCTGATTGTATACGCTATGGTTTTGGTTTCGATGTAACTTGAGGGAATGCGAAATAAAGCGGAGTGTTCCATTCCTCCACTGAACATAAAATATCTCGAAAATTGAAAAATGGGGAACATGGTGCTTGAATAATAGATTCCCTCTATGCTGCTAAGTTGAAAAAATATTTTCATTATTCTGGTCTTACTTGAAAGAATAATAAAATGAAAATGCTATGTCTCAATACTTGTTTATAATTGATTGTTTTGCTTTGGCAAGTGGATGACTGTTCTATATAGTACTATAATTGGTTCCTACTTGAATACTAATTTTAAAAAATATTTAGTCATTTTCATAGATTAGTCAATTAGTGATTATAAGACATAGCTGAGAAGTATTAAGAAATGTTTTGAAGCGTCGATTGGATTGTATATCGAACTTAAAACAAAAGCTTGTAGAGTATATAATACTCTCATGGCAAAAATATCCGTAGAAGTATAAGAAATCGTCTATTTAGAATGCAAGGTACATCAACGTGAATAGAGAGCTGACAAATACGTTTAGTTTTTATTAATAAGTGTCTTATTTAGTTGTATTTTATATCTATTTATGAGGCCGTCGTGGCGCAGGGCGACAAGTGTATAACTGTTTCGTGGCGGTTGTGAGTTTGATTGCCACTAGGGGGAATTAATTATTATTTATTTATATTTTTATTTTTTTGCTCTAATTCCAAGGCAATAGCGCGGCTTTGAGTTTCGCCACTCATGCGCAATTCCTCGAAAATTCGGTGGAAAGTTGGGAACGGAGTGTTATAACACTAGGTTCTCTAGCGATAAATTGGAAACAAGAAAATACTATAAGGAATTACATGGTAAATAATATTTTAGATTTTTTGTGTTTTGTGTATATGCATGTATATGCCAGTTGGTTATTAGTTGTTTAAATATTTTCATGTACTCTGTAAGGGAACATCGTGAACTGTTATAGTCTGTATTTCCCATGTAGGCAGAGGGAGGGAGCCTAATATTAAGAAACTCATTATTTCATTTCCTCAAGTGAGAATCGAACCTACAACCGTGTGCGTTTTCAGTCAAACGTTTGTACCCCTGCGCCACCACTGACCTCGAGGTTACGTGTTAAATAGCGGAAAATAACGACGAATTTGCTAACCTTTTATTTATTGTTCTTCAAACAGTAAGTTTTTCAAAAGTGCTTCCGAGGAGAACAATGGAGAAAGCGTTTCAAAATTATTTCTTTATCGCCATGGCTGGAATACTATAAATGAACAAAGTAATATAACAACGCTATTATTTACTTTAAGTTGATCTTGAAATACTTCGAAATTATGCGCTATATTATATAACTCCATTGGATATTTTAACGCGGTGGTTGTGGGTTTAAATACACTACATAAGAATCGAAACGAGTCTGAACTAGTAAATAAATCAACTCGAAATTAATTGTATATTTTAGTTTCGTTGTGTCTAGTATCTACCTAAAAATAAGAGAAGTGCAAAATATATTATAATATAAAGTAGGTACTTGTATGAGAATCCACCATTAAAATACACGATGAGACAGGATAAGCCAATGCGTCATTATCTTATGGCATTATAATTTAGACTTTAGAGACATATATTAATACATATAATTCCTATCTGCATATAACAGCGTCTGACTGTAAACGAGATGGTTGTGGGTTCGATCCCCACGCAAGGAATGAATTATTAGCACACCGCTTTGGCAACTCAAATACGTTGGGCATCGCCGTTTAACAAAGTGTCGCTAATATATGCCAAATGAGGAGAAATAATGTTTAACTCCATTTTTTCTCTGTTTATCCTGCCAAATGGCGAATAAATAATTTATAATAAATAATAACTTATAATAATTAATAATTTACTTTTATTTTTATTGCAGGGTACATTCTAGAATATCTCACACTAGTGCCTCACGAATGTAAATTCGGCTTAGCGGAAACTGGCAAAGTGTTTCAACGTACTGTGAATGAATTGCCGGACTTTAGTGCTTATAGGGCCGGTATAGGGTGGGCGGCCATCGCCAGGTACGCTGGGAACCTACTATCTCAGCCCTGGCGAAAGGAATATAGGGTTATACGGGTAAGTAAATATAATATTATATGTTTATTATACTACTACTGAAGTTAGCTGTAGATTTGATTTTAGGGTTTTTTATTTTCTTCTCGGGTGAACAATGCGAAAAAGTTTTGAAAACTCAAATTCAGAGCGGCCACAACTCGGTGACCTTACTGTATAAGTTGAAATGTTAGAATAGATTAGTATTTTTTTTACGATAACGAGTGGAATTTAAAATAAGCAATTGGTTTTTTTGTAAGTAAATTAACACAATGCTTCATATATTATTTATAATTTTATAACTACCTATAGGTAGTTATTATATTTTAGTAGTACTGTAAATCGATAGTCCGGTATTAGATGAGAGTATTATATATTTTGCCTTGGTTTATATTTAGCTGTGAAGCCACTTATTGTAAGAGATTAATACCTTACTAAGTAATTGTTGTATTGATTTAAAAAAAAAATAACATCATTTTCTTTCGTTCATAACTGGAAAGTTTATTAATATATTATTAGGTTTTATATTGATTAATAATATCCTTGAAGTATATTATTAATACTATTTAAATTTCTATATGTAATTACAAAAAATGAAACCATATATAATTTCTGTTCAATAATAAGAATAATTCTTAGCCTCCAAAGTTGATTGAATGAAAGGCATTATTGTGTTTCCTTAAAACACTAATAATTTTCTTTAGAAAATTGATGATATTTCTTAGATATTAATAATAATTATCTAGGGTAGGGTAGGGTATAAGACGATGACAGTGGACGAGGCAAAAGTATGCAGAGATCAAAGCGTATTTCTATGGCTAACCCGCTAGGGATAAAGCGTAAAACTCAAAAAATAATTATTATTCTATAGATCATAATTTGTTTTGAAATAAACCCTAATAATAATAAATAAATGTTCCTTTGATTCATCATATAAAATACACTAAATGCAAGTTAACAAAAGTGAATAACATAAGATTAGAATAAAATAGAAATTAAAATACATATATATTAGATGTGACAGTACATCTATCTTTAATAAATGAACTACTTACAGCTCTACTCAGGCTTCTACAAACACGAGGTGGAATGTAACATGGTGGGTGCGGGCACAATGCTACAAGCGATGGGGTACCGCCCCGCGGGTGACGGTCGCCTCGCTTTGGACGGGCCCGTGTGCCCCGACATGGCGGCGGCTATATCGCGCGATGCTATTATAGCACATTGTGAATGTCAGGTTGGTTTTTGTGGTAGGGTTTTGTTTAGATAAATTTCGTATAGAGTAGGGTAGACAGAGATAGAATTCTGTATTGAGTGCAGCGTTAAGTTCTCTCACTGAACACGCAGTGCCTGGAGCGGAGAATC
The DNA here is from genome assembly GCA_001485965.1 of Heliconius ismenius. Taxonomy (NCBI): domain Eukaryota; kingdom Metazoa; phylum Arthropoda; class Insecta; order Lepidoptera; family Nymphalidae; genus Heliconius; species Heliconius ismenius. The sequence continues at coordinate 4,065 of FAPP01012015.1, read as the reverse complement.
TCAAGACCAGGTTCCCCCTGCCTATCCTGCTATATGCAGGATATAGTTTGAACCTAGAAAAAAAAACAAACGCTAACTACAAGTAGCGCTAAATGGAAGGGTCTGAACGAAAGAAGTTGCGGGCACTGCTTGGTATCAATTGCTTGTCATATTTACTGATTAAATTTGAAACTGATTGCCTTATTGTCTAACATATATTTTAATTTACAGATAATGTCACAAATATGGGAATCGGTGTGGAGTGGCGGCACTCGGGTGTCGTGGGCGGATGTGGCGAGAGAGCGGTTGTCTTACGTTGCTTCGGTGGAAACGGCAGCCGCACGACTCTTAGGGTATAATGATGGTATGTATGTTTTGAACTATATGTAATGGCGTTATAAAGAAAAAATCGTAAAAAATATCTATAGGATAAATCCTATAGACATACAATTATAAAATCGGCTTGAAGTGAGGTTTTAATTACTACATAACGTTAAATATAATGATCCCATTGGCATAAAATCAAAAGGTTTACTATATATTATGATCTTACTATTTTTTTCAGATGGTGATATTTATACAAACATACCAGCAACAGTATCAGATCAACATCGAAGGCCAGACTCACAATACCAAACTCTACCACAGTGCCATTGTTCAGAGCCCATAGAAGAACCCGTTCAACCCAATCTAAACCCTTACATGATGCCCAACATGGTACCGCCACATATGATGTACACCATGAATCCCGATATACAAACAGTGCCCCAATGTAACCCCGTACAAATGATTCCCCCTTATGGGGCTGTTCCCTATTACTATCCAGTACAAACCCCATATATGATACCAACCCCTGTATACGCGCCAATTAAACATGCGACAACGATACAAGTAAACGGCTACCCTATGCCATCATACAGATATCCGGCAGTACCCACGGCACAATTGATAGAATTAGAAGCGCCATCTTTGTATGAGAATGGGAAATTCGATAGACATGAAGATAAAAATCATAGGAAGAATGTCCAAAAGAGACATTCGCGATCAGGGTTTAGTGATGCATCAGTGCCAAGTTTACCCAGATCAGATACACAACCTACACTGAGCAAAGCAAAGGAAGACGGTATGGGGACATACGAAAGTTGGGACTACGTATTTCGGAATTTGTCGAGTAAAGAACAAGATGGTGATAGCAGAAGTGGTTTCTCACAATCACTGGACCGGGATTCAAGAACGTTAGACAGATTAGATAGAGAAGAAAGAAGATCGAAATATCAACCGACAACTCTAGATTTAGAAGACGGTCTCCAAGCGTTGAATCTTGACAGAACTTACGACGAACATATGTTTAGAACGGCGAAAGTCAATGAGAGTTTAATGAGGCTAAAATTAGAGCAGGAACAAAAAAAAGCGAAACAATTGGCAAAAAAGTATTCAGATGAGAAACGACCTAAAAAACCTTTAGAACCCATAGGCAACCCTAAAGCAGATGGTCTAGTCACACAAAAGGTAGCTCCAGATAAAGTTAAATTGTTAACTAAAAAGGAGATAAAAGACAGAAAAGAGATAATTAAACAACAGAATTCGGTAAACGGTTCCGTTTCGAGTGCGGCTGAAGTGAAAAAAGTTAAAAAACCAACGAGACTTGTCGCTGCTGAGGTGGATAAGGCGAAAAATAAACCGATAGAAAACGGCGTGCACAAATCTGGTCATAGTTCGAAAAGTACAGTTGGTAAGTTCATCTCTTATTATGAATATTTATTTTGTTCGTATTTTGTCATCTGATAGAGATTTAAAGTTTTATGTTTTTATTTGGTTCTCGCTGTATCCCGCGTAAGGTAGGGTAGGGCAGAGAAAATCAAGTGCTAAGAATTCCGCTCCCCCGTACACCTAATTATCACCTTCTTTATGTTGCTGTACACTATATTTATAAGTCATTATCAATCACAAGGTTTTTGTAAAGGCCAATAATAAAAATATAAGTTAATATTATTATTATTATTTAATTTTCAGCTCCAGCTAATCATCAATCTAATTACGACCTAAAAGCGCAGCTAGTAGTATCATTAGACGAACCCGATTTCGTACGACGATCGCCACCAAAAAATCAAAATGGCGAACGTGAACGAGAACGGGAAATCGAGAGGGAACGGGAACAATCCTCAAGCCGAGCGAGTATCCAAGAAAATAGAAACGACAAATGGCAGTGCGGCACTTGCACGTATATAAATAAACAATTTATAATGGCGTGTGAAATGTGCGGGAAATCGAAACGTGGCCCCGAAATCGAACCCCTTACCTCCGGCGGTCGTGAGTGTCCGGTTTGCACGTTGGTTAATAAACGGGACGCTAAGACTTGTGATGCGTGCGCTTCGAGTTTGGAACATTGTCCTACATATATATAAATATTACTTATATTAAAAAATACAGTGTAAACTATATAACTGGACTGGACTTTCTATGGTGTTATAGAGGTGTTTGATAATTGTAGTGAAAAAATAATTTGAGCCAACTTGTCATAAATTATTTTTATTATTATCTTTACTGTATTAACAAAACAAAGTAAGTTGTTGAAATAGAATGGAATATTTTTGTGGGGAATGGAATATCTTAACACTAGGTTCCCACTGTCGGGTCCCTGTAAATTAATATCTATTATGATCATTATCAAACTAAGAAGAAATTTTACAAATACCAAATGTTAATATTAAAAGTTAATCAATCAAAAATATGCACACTGAAACCGAAGCCTTTTAGTATTTTCAATTTTATATTTTTGCGATTGTCGTTAAATGAAGTGACGTTATATAATTTACACTGTATGTTCATAATATATTGGACTATAATTGAGCGGTGGTTTTTCAAACAAATTTTGTTACTGTTTTTTTTGTACTTTTTTGAAGTGAAAGTAGAAGTGTGTTCTTTGCTGAGAATATTGACGACGGTATGGGCTTTATATTTTTTAAGTATATAGTATATTATCCATTATAATACAAAAATGTATTGCCTTAGCTATGTATGTATATTATATATATAGTTAAGTAACATAGGCCTATATAACTTACCTAATTTATCCAAATAAAGTGTGTAAATGGGCAAGGAAAATATTGTAATATAATTATATTAATTCAATTATATTATTAACTTATAAAAAACTGACCAAATATGAGTCTACTCTCATATAGATTGTTCCATACAAAAAAGAACCTTGTTTTAAAAAACATATTCATTCAAATATAATTTGTTATTGTAACGATATTTATAAAAAAGCTAAAGCTTATAAAGTTTAGAAAAAGACAGAATCCTAAAAAGTAATGTTTCAAAATGTTTTAAATATTTTATTCTCGTCAATTATATGTACATATTATATGACATTCCTATCATATAAATATATTTAATTGGTTAAACTAACTTGAGTACAATGTGATTGCTTTACACAGCCAGTCATAGATTATGTCATACAATATTATTTTTTTGACACCAAACTCTGATTATGTCACAGTTAGTCACACTTGTGAGACCCCCTATCTGATATAATATCACACGTTTAGCAACTCTACTCTTTCTAGAGATTATTGAAATAAAAATAGTAGTTTTATAATTATTTTTGTTCAAGTTTTTACGAAATTTACGAACATTCCCCACCTTTTGTCACAATATCATACCTTATTGACCCCTATAATGTGTGATGTAATTTATGGATGGCCCTATCTTAAATAAGTATTCAATCTGGATGAAATTAAGAAACTAACTTAACAAAAATATTAACATGTTAAACAGTATAACAATAATGTATATATATAGTGCAATGCTTATAAAAATTAATTTATTTAAATAAAAAAAATAT
>FAPP01011952.1:11212-25701 GCA_001485965.1 Heliconius ismenius | reverse complement strand
AGCAAGCGTAGCCGCGGCCGGGCCCACTAGTATTGATTATTTTTCAAAGTTTATCCTTTTATAGACAAAGAAAATGTAAAGTATACGGGCATTATGACTTAATTCATGTCGCCTCCATAGCTCAGGGGTTAGAGCACTGGTCTTGTAAACCAGGGGTCGAGAGTTCAAATCTCTCTGGGGGCAATGGTTGGAAATTTGTGGTAATTTTTGGGCCATGGCCTTTTTAATTTTTTAATAAAAAGTATTTCATAATTTTATTTTTACTCAAACTTAACTTTTGCCTTAAGTTCTTTTTTGATATATTTTAATATTGACTTTTTTTCAGCTCTACGCTATATTCCGCATATTGCAGGGTAGGCAGAGGGAACAATATAGTGTTAAGAGTTAGGACACTCCGTTTCCCACTTTCCGCCGAAGCATTGTTAAGTGGCGGAACCCAACGCCTCCCTTTGCCTTGTCACCGGGGCGAACAAATGAAAATATTAATAAATAATAATTCATTCTCCCGAGTGGGAACCCACAACCGTCGCGTTTACAGTACCACGCTTGTACCACTGCGCCACGACGTGCTCAGACTAAATTAATTTTAGTTTATTATTAATTATTTTTTTTAATTTGTTTACACAATATCTATTTTTTACAGAGGCACATGCCATGTGGTAAAGCTTTCGCCGAATTTAAGAGTGATGTGCAAACCACCGAAAAAGGCGCAAGGAGTCGACCAAAGAAGTTTACAAGTAACGTTTTTGTACTTCCATTTTAGGATAGGGTTTTTTTTCTATAAATCAAATATGACAACAGAAACTAGGCTGAATCAGGTTACTTGTATAAATTCACTTGTTCTTAATTTTTCTCATTACGCTATTGAGAAGCCCTTAGAGACGTGTTGGTTAGGTTCGATACCTCGGAGGAATGTTTTAATTCTATTGTTTTTAATTTTTAAAGTGCTTTTTTTCACTTAGGAAACAAAAATACTTTTATAAACGATATGTTAATATTTTATACGTTTACGGTCATATTTTAAACGTTTCCGTCAAAATTGTTTTTCTTCTATTTTCATTTCCCTAATCTAAAAGACAAAAATTCAATACACAATGACCCATACAGAAAATCTTTTTTTGCTTAACGTTGTATCACGCTCATATTCTTGTAAGTAGAGGAAATCTGGGAACCTAGTGTAACCCAAATTCTGGAAGCAATTTGCGTTGAGTGGCGGTTTTGAGTTGCCTCTTCGTTTATTTATAGAATTTCATGTAATATAAATTATTAAGTTAATATTTTATTAATTATTAATTTTCATTTTATTCAGATTATGAAACTGGATAAACTACTAAGCCTAGTGCGTGATCCTCCCTTCCAGACTGGAGTTGTCGACGAGAAATTCGACGACGATTAAACTTTAATTTAATTCTAATATTTAGAAGTTAACAATTTATTTATTTCTATATGTAATTTAATAAATAAAACAAATAGACTTTTTATAGTGCTTTTATTGGCTAGCAGCAAGAAACAAAATTTTTGCTTAGTATAAGATTCTACATTTAATGTGTAATAAAATTCTTTAAATTCCAACCAATAACTTAAGATTTTTAATTATGATTATTTTTTATAAATAATTTATAGATCTTAATATATATAAAAAACAAGTACACAGCTCAATAAATCAATAAATACTTTCAATTACCCTTTTAATATTAATAGATTTTAGTTATCATTATTTTTTATACAATTACATATTTTTGTTATTTCGTTGGGAGTACCGTACAACACCAATACATACGTTTAGGGGCCGTCCGATAATCATGTAATATTTTTTTTGCATTTTACCCCTTTTCTTTTACCCTATCTCTTTTATCCCCTTTACAGTGATACGTGGTAAGGTATCACCTTAAACTTCTGATTTTTGCCGAACACCTCACATAAATCCACCATCTCCCCATCCCGTTTTTTCGGGCCTAACGTGCTAATAGCATTCATTATTAATAATTTACTTTATATTTAAATAAATTTTACAATTAAATCAATATATATGATAATCAGCAACTGTTATATACGTTTTATAACTGTTTTAATTTTCGTAATATATCTTGTCATATTATTTAGTTTTCTTTTTAATTTAATACTATTGACCCTTAGAATTATAAAAGCGACTGTGGAACACTGCATTAATATTAGATTAGGGAAATAAAGTGATGTTTAAAGCATGAACAGGAGTCATTCACACACTGTGTTAAAATATAGTCGACGGAGTCGTGGCCTTTAAAGTCAGCAGTAGATAGCTGCACAAATTGGATTTTAGGATTTCTCTTACTTTTGATTATTTTCTTCCCGAGTGAACTATGCGCAATGTTCGGAGAACCTAACATCAGGGTGGTCACAACTCGTCGGCCGTACTATACTCACTTAATTTATAGGAAGCCTTGAGCATATTTGAGCGAATTGAACCGCTCTACGATATACATATACAAGCATTAATTTTACATAAAGTATATTGATATTATTCTGCCTAAAAAGCAGATAGACTCTAAAAACAAAACAAACCCATTCAAAATGGGAATTAATTAAAATTTATTTTATCAACACGATCACGACTAGCTTCATTGAAAGATCAATAAATATTTTTATTATTATATTTTTTTAACAAGCCTTAAATAAAATTGCTTAAAACATTGCTTGAAATTTACAATCACAAGAAATTTTATCTATTTTTTAATCTTAATACATTTTGTATAATATGTACTTTAAATTTCCTTTATATGTGAGATGGAGCTAAAAAGTCCCTTATAAATTTTCACATAAATAAAAATATGGCCAATAATTTTAAATAAACAGACTTTTCATAAACGAGTGACTTATTATTAAATAGAATATGAAAACAGTGTTTAAAAGTTGAGATTACAGAAAGATCTTTAAATAAAAAAAAACTTATTCTATATAGAATATATTATTCATTTAAATTATGTAAAAATAATGTTTTTATATGATAGCTATATAGTTATATAGCTATATATTATAGAATATAATCTAAATGAAAAATACTTGAAATGCACAAGTTATATAAATGCGTTAATAAGTTATACTTAACATTACTTTTTTTTATATTAACTTACAATTCTATTTCTTTGGTGATGATAGCTTTAAATAATATAATAATAATATAAAGATTTTTCCTATTATTACCTTTAAATAAATACACAAGTAATTTAAATGTGTAATAAGTTATAATTAACATTATTTATTTATAATTTTATTACTAAAAAGCTTATTTTCTTTGGTGTCGAAAGCTCTTATTCTTCTAAGGTTTTTATAATTAGTGACTTCATATTTTCAAAAAACCTAACGCTATTTTAGCAAAAATTGACTTTAAAGTAAAGATTTATAAATATAACATATATTATTATTATTTAAATTAAATATTCAATAATATCAAGGCACGACACTATTCGTTGACGTAGAATATTTTAAGTAAGTATGTTTATGAAAAAAACCTGATAAAAAAATATATTAAGAAAATACTCATCGAAATTTAAGCAATATAAATAAAATACTTGTTATTTTTACATAAAATATTTTAAAATATTTTTATATCCAAATGAAAAATCTTTACTTTAAAGTTAATTTTAACATCCTAATGGCAGTATGTTTTGCTACAATAAATACTATTACGCAGATTGGTCATATAGTGCCGCCATATTGTCGATTTATTTTTGTACTTTGGACTTAATTAAATATTAAAACAAACATCTAAGCATAATGTAATCAAACAATCAGGTATACATTCAAACAAAATAGAATAATATTAACCTTACAAAAAAAATCGAAATTAATATATTAGGAAAAAACCTATTATAGAATAATTTGAAATAAAAAGATATAAAAACTTCAAGTAAATACATATATATGATAATCATGTAATTAATACATACAAATATTATACTCAAATGTTTCTTACCTTATAAAACAATATAGAGATAAAAAAAACCTAACAAAATGTATAAGCTATTACGGATAAATGAGTTTAGATCCAATTCTTACACTTCGTTCAACTGAATTTGGTCCTAATTTGATATCTAGAAAAGCGCGTGCGTCATTCGGTGCAGGAGCTTGACGGCCAACAAATTGTATCTGAAAAGATAATAATTGAAATAAATATAAATTATGGGATTGATTCCCACAATGGGACAAAGTAATGAACTTTCTTAAAATAAAAAGAAACAACTAAATCACCTGAGCAAGCGGATGGAGATGTCTTTCGGGGAATTCCCGTTGGTGAGCCAGAACCCAATCTGCGGGCCACATAGTACCATTTCTTGGTGTAAAAGGCAGAATTAGTACATACACCCTGTTTGTAGCTGAATATGCTACTCTATAATAATGTCCTTTGGTGGCCCGCTCCCATACATATCCGTCATTATCGGGCCCACCCCTTTGTAACCAGGACACCCTAGATACGTCAGCTGCGTGAATACCGACCTCAGCATATTCAACCCATGGTAACAAATCTCCACTGTGAAACAATATAAAGCAAAATTGAGAAATAGCTTAATTATAATGAGAAATCATTTTTTAATGAAATACATGAAACAACCAACTGGCCAATCAGTTTGTAGTAAAAATTGGAAGTATTGTTGCGTTTAGTAAGCCACTCAATACTCAATGGCTCCGCCATTTGGTGGTAACGGAGTGCCTTAATGGGTGCATGGAGAACAGAATGTCTTAATGCTAGGTTCCCAGGTTCCCTCGCCTACCCTACTATGTATACAATGTGGGGCTAAAACATTAATATATTTTTTTACATATTTCTTGCACTTTGACAATACATCTAGCATAATAATAAAATACAAAAAATGTTAATAGTCAAAAAATGTGAAGACTATTTGGTGCTTCTTTTCATTCATTCATTCAATTCATTCAGTGTGACGTTGATGTAATAGAACAGCCATTCCATGTTACATATTATACAAAATTTCAATTTACTTACTGTACAACAGCCCCTAATAATGATGTTGTTTCCAACCAACACCTCGCACCTGACTGTAGCAATGCCCTTAACACATGAGCAGTAGTCCGCCTTATATTACGCAAGCAACACGGTGGTGTGTTACGTTTGGCTAAGACATATGAGGGGGTTCTCTGTACAGGTGGGAAGCAGCGCTAAAATGTTAAATTTATTATATAGTACTATAAATTTGTTAGGATCTAGATTGGTTTGGCAGTTTTCCAGCCTTTTGAGTTGTTTGGTGCTTGGGTTAATTTATGTTGTTAGTTATTAGTTTTTGTCAGAGAAAAAGGTAAGGTTGGAGAAATTAAAATTTTATATATTGCATATAGAGAAAGCAGAAAGAACCTAGTGTTAAGACACTCTGTTCTCCATGCACCTTATATTTTATCAACCTAGTGCTTGATTGTAATAAAATATAGAGTATCTTAGTAAAGGTATAGAGTATATTAGTAAATAAAGGTAAAATAACACCAAAATAATTTAAATTATAATATGCTTTAAAGGTATGCTTAAAATATTTTCACTCTAAGCTACAACGTTTGTAATGATGGAATGATTCATTGATCATAAAAATTGATATGGTGTATGTGTATGAGCAATGAGCATATAGACCCTAATCAATATTCATGTTCTATACAATTACCTGACTTTCTCTCTTACATCCAAACCATTGAAATCTTCCATCTTCTTTTATAATTGCTTTTACTCCAAGGTCTTTGTAAAGTGAGACACGATAATCTCTTAATCGTTTAGAAGCTTTTTGCTTTGAAGCTGGTGTTTTTAAAACACTTCTGCCGGCACTAAACTTGCCATCAAGTAATTGCACCTGAAAAATTATTAACATTTGTTAAGATTTTCTTTAATTTCAAACTTTAACCTGCAACATAGTGTCAAGACACTCCATTTCCCACTTTCCACCCAAATTTCATGATTATTGAGCGGCTTAAATTAAAGCTCTACATAGTATTGTTACTAGAGGGACGAAATGAAAATAATAATATTCATTAGCCTTTGTGCAAATTGAACACGTAACAGCTTTGAGTTGTTAACATTATCAAAATAATATAATTATACTAAGTCTTGCTAAAACATTACATACCTTAATTTTTCTCACGGCAGTTTGAAGATATAGAGATTCAGGGAATGGTAAAATCAATGGCTTGGGCAAACTTTGCAATACTGCAGTTTTGATTAATAATGCATGTTGGCCCTGAACAGCATCACATAATTTCTTTGATGAATCCTTACTGTAGTGTAAAGTCCAATTGACATATGCCCATCTTATTTGTTGACAAATTATACGAGCATTACTAATTCCTACTGCTATGGCTTGTGAAGTATAAGTTGTTGCAGCTACAGCCATTTGTTGAAACACTCTTCGAGATACACGAGAGGAATCAGGAACGAAAAGTACATATTCTGTAGAAACATGTGTAAATACATCCAGACTACCTGGTGTTGCGTCGAGTTTGAACTCTAAGGATATAATCTTTACATTCTTTAAAGTTACATTGGTAGCTGAAAACTGGAAAGGTGGATATTGACTTCTTTCGCACAAAACCAGCACCTGGATATTCGGATATGCCGAGACGAAGGACTGAACACTTTCAGCAATATCATTTTCATAGTCTTCGAATTGTCGAAATATAACAGTGACCAATTTAGACAAATGTCTTGTTGAGTGAGAATGAGCTAAGGTTGAAGACGTAACAGGAGCTATGGGATATATAAGCTTATATTGTGGAATCACGTAACCGCATAAGAAAACGGCGATTATACCTAAAAAAATATACACTTTGAACTTTAAACGACCGCGTAAAAGTCGATGGAACATTTTCTATTTATAAATATTAATATTTGCTTCTTAATATAGATAATTTTTATTTATTAGTTTTATTACTATATTCCCATGCATAATTATAACCCATTTTGAAATAAATTTCAAACTATTATTGACTTTTTATTTAATTAGCAGTATTTCTGAATGTATTGAATTAAAAGTAATTTATATTAACCTATACATTTTTGATTATTTCTATAGTAGATGAAACAAATTATATTAATATTTTTAAAATTTAATATTTATATCTTATTACATACATAATAAAGCTAATATTTACATTTTATTTTACATTTCTCCAAGTATATATTTGTCAATTTGTCAATTTCAGGTACAGATAATATATCGTTAGCTTATTGGAATCTGTTTATTAAAATATACCTATATATAAATTATTTGATATAAAATTTTTGCGCAAATATTCTTTATTATGTAAAATTGGTGCTTTATAAAATTGATATGAAAGTTCAGCATAGATTTAACGCATATAATTCTGTTAGAGTTGACCATTTTTATAAACCAGACCTAGTTATAGGTATATTGATCTAATATATAAATATTATTAATAGATTGATATTTTTAGCCAAAATTATAATGGTAAGTAGCTATAAGCTTTTATATAAAAAATAGTTAACGTACAGTTCTGTATAGCGTACAATATACGGACCGATACAGTGCGATTTTATTATAATCTATGTCCCGTGTTGATTTTAAAATTTGAATAGTAATGTCATTTATTACATACGTCATTGTGCTTTCAGTTCAATATAATATTTTGCCTTTGGTTTACTTGATTTCTTGTTTCCTTTAAATAAATTCCTGTAAAGATAATGGATGAAAATTGTGAATATGAACCTCTAGAACCCTCTTTAAAAAATGTAATAGAACAGAAGTCTCTCCGATGGATTTTTGTAGGAGGGAAAGGTGGAGTTGGAAAAACTACATGCAGGTAAAATTCTTAATAAGCGATCGTAATTATTTATAGAAAACAAAGTAATTGCCAATTAACATTTCGTTTCTTTACAGTTGTAGTCTTGCTGTGCAGTTGTCTAAAGTCAGAGAATCTGTATTGATAATTTCTACAGATCCAGCTCATAACATTTCAGATGCTTTTGATCAAAAATTTTCTAAAGTATGTTAGAATTAAATACATTATTTTATGACATAAAAGAACTATAATTCTAAAGTATTTGACTCTTATATTTTAAGTTTTTTGAACATTATTATAGGTGCCTACTAAAGTCAAAGGCTTTGATAATTTATTCGCAATGGAAATCGATCCCAATGTGGGCTTGAATGAGCTTCCTGAAGAATATTTTGAAGGAGAAACAGAAGCTATGAGGTTGGGTAAAGGGGTTATGCAAGAAATTGTTGGTGCATTCCCTGGTATAGATGAAGCAATGAGTTATGCTGAGGTAATATAATTTTATACCACTTTTACAATTTCATACAATAACAATTATTATAAAGTATTATAGTAAGGCTGTAGCAAAGAGTATATTTAAAATATTATTCTGTCTTTTAGATCTTTAATTTTCTAAATATTGCAATTACATAAATATATACAAATATCTTTAAATTTTGTAGTACATCAAATGTATATATACTAATTGCTAGGTGAAGTGCAAATGTTATGAAAAGAATGATTATTTTTTTTATTTTACTAATTATTTCACAACAATAAAATAAATTACTTAAGCTCATTTCATATTCTGCTAAATGGTACATAGATATTCGGTTTGTAGCTGACTATAAGAGGAGCTTATAAATAGATTAAATACCAAATAAGAATCAAATATTTGTCACCAGCCTAACTTAATTTTTTTAAGTTGTATTAAAAATATTATATAAAATATAAAAACTTTGTACACAAATATTAGTCATATTATTGTTTTAGGTGATGAAATTGGTGAAAGGTATGAACTTTAGTACTGTAGTATTTGATACTGCTCCTACAGGACACACATTGCGTTTGTTATCATTCCCTCAAGTTGTTGAAAAAGGTCTTGGTAAATTGATGCGTCTCAAATCCAAGGTACAGTATGATGTTAAATATTAGACAAAATATATTTTAAAACAAAATTGTAATTTTAAAAAGGTTAATCCAGTTGAAAAGAATGTTTAAAATGTAAAATAATCTCTAAAATCAAAGATTTTATTTAGCATTCTCTATTTCAGGTAGCACCATTCATAAACCAAGTTGCAACACTTTTTGGAGTAGCCGAGTTTAACTCCGATATGTTCAGCAATAAAATGGATGAAATGCTGTCTGTTATCACACAAGTGAACACACAATTCAAAGATCCAAATCAAACAACATTTGTTTGCGTTTGCATTGCTGAGTTCCTCTCATTATATGAAACTGAAAGACTTGTACAAGAATTAACAAGATGCGGTATTGATACACATAACATTATTGTCAATCAGTTGCTGCTACGTTCATCAGCTCCATGTGATCTCTGTGCTGCGAGGCATAAAGTTCAAGAGAAATATTTAGAGCAAATAGCTGACTTATATGAGGATTTCCATGTGACCAAGTTGCCTTTATTGGACAAAGAAGTCCGTGGAGCAGATGCTGTTAATTCCTTTTCGGAATATTTAATCAAACCATATGAGCCACCAACACAACCCTAGTTGTTATTTTAAATTTAAAAGGGGTTAGGGTTATATTGAATGAAAACTGTTACTGACGGAAAATAAAAATTATCTATTTTTTACATTTTAAATGTATGATTCCACATTAAGGATAAAAAAATATTGTAGAAAATGTATAAAATTTTTAATGTACCTGAATTTGAACCTGCTCCTCTTGGAAATCATCTGACTAATAAGGCATACAATTTTTAAGACCTACCTACATTAAAAGTTTTGTACTTTTTCTAAAATATTATTTAAATATTCTAAAAAATAATTCAACACCAACTTTAACATTTGCAAATTGAGTGAAGTCAGTATAAATACCTATAGTTCAACAGAAAAATTATTGTATATCATACAATTATTTATTGCCAATATTTATGTAATTTTTATATATTTATTAATATTCGTGCATTAAAAAAATAGTGCACTCTTAGAATCCTGGCTAAATTTTGTTAAGCAATTAACTATAACTTAAATAGCAATAATAGTAATAAATAAAAATTATAGATAAAATATCTTATATATAATAAAATATTTAGAAAAATGTATATTGATTTATCATCATGCTTATACACCGTAATGTTTAAAAAAGTTGTGTATTTATTTCAAATAAATATTTGCTATACCAAATTACTTAAATCTACAAGCTTTTATTTACTTTCACCTGGATTCGTAACAAGTCTCAAGTCTCCATTTTTATTTCAGTTAATAGGAAACTAATATATATTAATTTTAAATATTTCTTGTGGAAAACATTAATAATATATTTTCAGCTTCCTGTTGTATTCTGAATACAGCAAGGTAGACAGGCAACCTAGAGCGAAACCAGCTCCGTTGCCCACTTTCGCTCAAAATTCCCGTTGTGTGTTGGAAACGAGGGACAAATAAATCGTTCCATAGTTAGTAAAACCTACAACCATCATTGTGTTCGCTGTCCCATTGAATTGAATGTTAAAATAATACAAAAAATTATTTTAAATAACTAGCTAATGTAACCATTTTAACAAATCTATTAGTTGGGTTTTAGACAATATAAATTTTATATTAGAAACTATAAACTAATATATAAAACAAATATCAGTTCAAACTCTTTATTATTTCGTATTCAACGTACAAATATCTTAAATAATATAATAGTCTACATCTATTATGAAAAGATGAGGTAATAACGATATAATAAATATTAAAATAATAAATTAACAACTGTATAATTCTGATAAAAAGCCCTAACATGGCAGTGTATGTAATATATTAAGCACTAATCAATACTACAACTACTTTACTTATTTTTCATTAAGCATATTATACAAAACCATGAGACATCTAAGACCCGTATTTATAAACCGCTCTCAACTTTAAGATCGATCTTGAGTTGCCGTTTCCATCCATTCATTTAGAATTTATGAATGAAACGGTCAGAGTTGAGGGCGATTTATAAATATGGTTTTTAAAAGCCATCAATAAATTACGACAAACGAGTTTCTTTACTTTCTTTGACTCCTCCCCTTACTTTTGAATTCCTACCTGGTGTGACGTCACATATTTATACATGCAAGTGTAAAATTCACTTAGAAATATTACATTAAAACAATTTTCGAAATTATGCTTGTTTGTAATATTTTCACTTCATTTTATGCTTACCCCCTCTGCCGCCCTTTTCGTCTGAAGTAATCTTCGCTCGCACCTAATAAATAATTTAAACACCAACCCATTAAACAATAACAAAGCAGTAGTGATGTAATCCAATTTAATTGTATAAGTGTATATTTTACGATACTCATTAATAACTAATTTCAGTTAAACCTGCATACTAACGATTTATACAAATAAATATCTTTAAGACCGAATAATTTTGAGAATTAAATAATGAGTATTGATCATAGATTTCAACTTGTGCAAAATTTTGTATTTTTTTTGTGCTTGAGTGGTTTGCCGACATCAAACAAATATAAATTATCCTTTTTTATTTACATTGTACATTACGGAACAATCCAAGTTTCATCCAAATCATTTCAGTAGTTTAAATTACTCTGTTACCTAACTATCGATATATTTATACAGATATTGCCTTTTAGGTAAAGAAACAATCTACGCCATGACTGTGCAACAACTTCATTGTTCGTTTTAACCTTTAAATATAATTTTTTACACATTGTAGTTTTAGGTCCACTTTTGTTTAAATTATTTGTATCTTAAATTGAACATATTTTTTATAGATATTATGAACACAATAATGAAATATTTTAATTGCTTTTACAGTAAGAAGCATTAGCCTACAATTTGTTTTAGAAGACATATTATGCTTGCCGTCTTACATATAAAATACAATCGTACATAAACTATCTAAGTAAATGCTAATAACCTATTTTTTAGCTTCACGGTATAGAGAAATTATTCACGTACAGAGAAACTGGGAACCTAGCGGTATGACACTCACGTTCCCCACTTTCTGCCCAATTCTCAAGGCATTTCGAGTGGCGGAACTCAACGCCGCAAAACATAAATACACAACACATAAATTATTGAATATGGAATCATTACTGCTGTTTAAAATGTTACCGACGAATATCAAAATTGATGGGTTTTATAAATATAATATTTACAGCATGAAAATGAGCCATTAGCAAGAAAAAGAGCATTAATTATTAAAAAAAAATCAAATATGATATTTGTCAGTTACACAAAAACAGGGTATCGATATAAATAGTAATAATATAATATAAAAATTTGGACAAAGCAATCGATTATAAATTAAATAGTGTACTATCAGTAATTTAAAATATAGATGCATAAATAATTTATTTGTATAAAATTTATTAAAAAATACTTCAGTCCCACAGTGATGGTGTTTGAGGATGGTTACTTATCATTTTTTATTTATTAGCATTATATATTTATTTTATGAGTGATAATTACTAATATTTTTAATAGTTCTAATATATGTTTTAAAGGTTATTTCTTATACTTCTCATTTATCTATATATGCCTATGAGTACATTTTGAGTTAATTTAGCTTAAAAAATCCGCTTAATTTGATGATAATGATCATTACTAATTATATAATTATAATTATGCAATCTAATATTTGCACAAAAAAAAATAATAGACATAAACTTATTACATTATCTGGACCTTTGTGTAACTAGATTAGATAAATAATTGCTTAAATTTATGAAAAAAAAAATCCTTCATTACTTATTGTAAATATTTTTGCACGCTTTTTTATTTGTATATTTTCAATTAGTACATTTCATCAACATCTATTATTGTGTTACTATATAAAATTATCAATTTTCATTAAATAATTTCGCAATATTAGGCGCATCTTTTCATGATTGTTATTCTCGTCGCTATCACGCTTAGCTTATCGAAGTAATTGGCTCGAAGGACCAAGAAATTTTGTGAACTTTATATAATAACAATAGAGACGTAGATAAAAATACAAATTTAGAATTGAGAAATTTAGAAAATAGGTAAAAAATGTATATTTTTTACTTATTTTTTTTAAAGGATTTGCAATATACCCATTAAACAATAACAAAAAAATAAATCAATTGTCACACTTCTTTAGTTTAGTAGAAGTAAAAGGACTTTTTCTGCACTCTATTTACAATAGATATTAATATATAAAAACCAAATCTAACAATATATTTTGAATATTTTTAACATATTTTTTTATTAACTCAAAAAAATTATAATTTAATGGATTGTATCAAAACTATTTAAATCAATATTAAACTATTAATACAATTAGACCAATCTTTTATTAAATAACAACCTAATTTCTTTGCACTTGCAACTTTTGGAAGCTTTGGTATAAGCAAATTTAATATATAAAATAAAATTAATTTACTTGATTTTACAATAATAATTCATTATTCAAAAATATCCAATCAATACAAAATAAACATTAAAACAGTCCATTATTATTTAAATAAAAAAAATCAATGTCAACTAGATCTTATCTGGTTGGGTAGATGCCAGGCAGTGATAACAGCTCCGATAAGAGCACCGATAAGGGCGGCCACACACGAGCCCACTTCGAATAGCAGTTTTGGTGTGAACACACCCCATATCATAAGATGACGGCAGTGAATTGTTGCTGATAGTGCACATGCGAAAACCTAAAATATTAAAAATTTATAAAAAAATATATAGTTATTATAAACAGGCCTGATTTTCTTGCTGTATCCTGCGTATATTTTAAGACGTTCCTCACTTTCAGGGGGATTTCCCACTGAGGAGCGTGGCTCTACGAAACGCTCAGTCTCTTACCAGAGGAACGAAATGGGAATAATTCTTTTCTTCGTGAGGGAATCGGACCCCCAACATTCAGTTCAAGAGACATAACAAATAAATATCTCCTATACTTATATTTTGCCAAATATCATGATAATTGATAATTTAGTTCATTATTTATGGTGTTCCGAGCTTTAATCGAGGATATCATAAGAATATACGAGAAATTATCAAACTCAACGAATCAAATGGTTTGACATAACCATGATTCAACTGCGGCTTCGCCTGCTTTAACTTATTGTTATATTATAACCAAATTGTTTTAAATCTCTACAAAAGTTGTAGTACGAGATTTAACTTTAAATTTTGTAACGGATAGTTCAGTTGTTTTTGCGTGAAAATGGAACAAACATCCTTCCATCCTTACAAACGTTAACATTTACAATATTAGTACGTTAACTGACAATACTCACTCTAATAGTGAAACACAATGCAAATTTCAAGCACAAAGAGAACACAGCAGCTAGTTGAGTCCGCGGCGCCAGCGTGGACGCGCCATTACGTCCCCATAAGGCTAATAGCGGTACAGTTACACCGAACATAAGAGGCATTCCTAAAAATAGAAATTATAATGTTAAGTATATATTCTTTAGGGTTCAGAATTTAATCTTCGTATAGCAGGGTAGGCAAATACCTAAGTCCGTATTTATAAATCGCTCTCAATTCTGAGATCGATCTAGAGGTACCGTTTTCGTTCATCGTTCATTA
>FAPP01011944.1:3754-14245 GCA_001485965.1 Heliconius ismenius | reverse complement strand
AATTATTAGTAATTAATCGTTTATTATGTTATTAAAATTAATTTTGATTTACTAAAATGCTTAATATATTGATTTGTTTTATAATAATATTAATTATTAAATGAATAATTATAGATAAACCCAAAAACGTACAAGCATAACGGTTTTGCTTGATAAAATAAAAAAAATGTGTACAGAGGTACAGACAATTTTCATTCTTAGCAAGCAATGGAACGAATCTAACAGTAAAACATTATTATAATGAATAAAACGCTAATAAACGTTGTCTGGCCGGTGTAAATCTGCTGCGCTTTCTGATTTTGACGAGAAATTATAGTTTATATCGCGGTTTCAAAGTCACGTAGCAACTTAATGGAGTGTTACGTAGGATGTAGCAATTATATGTTATGAGGCTGTTAGGGCTTGTGGCATCGTTATATATTTATAATAATAATATGTTAAAGGAATACAAGGTCAATGTCAGATTTGAAGTGCTTTGAACTTTTTTAGATGTCAAAACTATGATCTTAAAGTTTTGTGCCATGTCATAGGTGCTTACTTAATAAGTAAATTTAAAAAATATTTAAAAGTACGCTAGATTTTTTTATTAAATGAGTAGGTTCATGCGAAAATCGTTGCTTATAAAAGTAGAAAATAATAATTATATATTCAACGTATTCCATTGTTCTAAAAATAGAATTTGTTATAATAAATTATTATATTTGCATCTGATAAGATAATATTATTGACATGCATTATTAGCTCTAACAAAAAAAAACAAACCAATTATTTTAAATATCTTTTAATCTATAGTCTTTGTTCTGTCATCCTAATATTGTAATAATAAATTAGTTTTAAAAAGATGAAAAATTGACCGCGTCACTTTGAACATGCATACTTATTTAGCGGTAATAGCACCGTATTACATACAGTTAATCGTGCATTATCTTTATGATTCAACCTATACTGTAATGTACAACTGCGATCTCCACCTACGTCCGGATTCAGGATCCTAATATGCATTTTTGACACTATAATATGCTATTAAGATTTTTTGCATGAGTACTTTTATTTGATAATATAATAAATTATCCTATATCACACTTCTATATCTCGGTTCTTGTTATTATTGTACTATTTATTTTTATATTGGCAACCAAAGAATAGTATAAGATTTCTCAGTTCTCCTAAACAGAGAAATTTTCTGTCTAAATAGACATTGCGTGTCGAGTAGCGGAACTCTACGAGTAGATTGCATTGTCTGGCGAGGTTTGGATATTATTCTATATATATTTTTTTTTTTTTTCATCAGCATATCGCCATCCACTGCCGAACATAAGCCTCCCTTATCAAGCGCCAACCAACCTATTATTATATTTGTTTTATTAGAAATATTCTTAAACATTTTTCCAGTTAACTTTAATAAGCAATATATCGTAGTTTCCCAACGCCACGATAGTTTTAGTATTTTATTATAAAACAAAATTTCTATTAAATCAGATTATATATACTGAGATAATAGAGATACTGACTGATAGATATATTACAAGTATAAAAGCATGTCTATATACTTAATAGAAATCACAATGTCGCTAAGTGAATCGGGGAAATGCAATTTTCTTATGCAACTTAGTAATGCAACTGTATAAAACCGGCGTTTCTAATATTACATACTCGCATAGCTTTCTTCGACATACTCACGTAAATTGTGGCAAAAACAGTGCTTTCTTTTTCAATGTCTAGCGAGCGAGACATCTATATTATATACGAATAATAGAACGAGACGAGTTGCGTTAAACGTATGCGATAATCTGTGGCGAACTGTTACAAACGTCAAAGTTCCCGCCAAACGAATTTGACGTTTATGTTGTGTGGGTAAGATTAATTATTGATTTCAATTTGAAACACTTGTGTTATGCCGCGGTTTTGTCGGCTCGCGTGCGGTGAAATGTGGGACAATCGAAAGCCTTTCTCCGCTCGGCGGTTAGGTATTTTATTCCGTTAGTTTTTTTGCGGCCATCACACCAATATGGCGGGCGGCATAATTTTTTCGCTTTGTCACGTTAGATCATTCTTGTTAGATGGAAAGCTGCTCTATCTGCGCATAACTGTACAGTGCAGAGAAATGATGTAATTGTGACAGATGAATTTTGATTTGTTTTGTTTTCCTTGTAGATGTTCTGGAGGTTTTTACGTTATTTGTTTTAGGTATTTTATTTTTTTGTAATAATTTTATATCTATTTATGATTTTTATAATAAATAGCTTAGTAATTATTTAAACCATTTTATATTTAATGCTATTTAAACAAGTGCATGGGTAAATCGTTACATCTTAATCTTAGTAATTAAATAAATACAACTGATATCGAAACCGTAAAATTATTACTGAAAACTGTTACACCAACAAACGGTGTAAGTCAAAAATACATAAATTTTAAGTAACACCAAGAATATAAAACAGATTTCATACATATTGCCAAGCTTTCTTCATTTACCCAAGTGTGGTGGTAATTGCATAATTTGCATAGACTGTCAGCACACTGCAGGCACTTTCTCCGCCTAACGGGATACGAATCTGGAACACATCGAGACCTGAATAATGGCGGTTTTCTGTATTTTTCCACTTATAAACAGACGGATATTAACTTTTATTGCTGTGTTACTAACGTTGTTTGCCTGTTTTATTCTTTGTAATGTTTTTATAACTTATAATTGAGTTAAATTAAAAAATCATATTTCTGTTCTGTAATTGAATAAAAAGATATATTGAAGACTTATGTATGTAAAAAATATTTTGTGTTTATTGTAAATAATAAAAAGCGAAATAAGAAAAAATAACTGTATATAAATGTTACAAATTTAACGCAATATGAATATTAATATATTTTTTTCATTTAACGCGTAAATATTTCACCTATTTAACGAAAAAAAAAACTATATTATAAACAAAATTTTAATAGGAAACACATATAACAACCAATAACATATTTTACAAGTATAAATAAATAATTCACGTTGTATCCCGCACACAACAGGGTAGGCCGAGGGAAACTAGTGTTAAGACATTCCGTTCCCCACTTACACATACGAGTATGCTGCATAGGTATACTGTATTTTAGAGATCAATTTATGAATTCGTGACCTTCTTATGAGTAAAGCACGCGTCTACTCTGGTGTCCATAACAACAAGATGAACTCAAAGCGTCTAGTGTCAATGACACGGGCATATATTTTCGCGGCAAACCTACTACGCCATTCAACAGGTCGTTGACGTATTCAAAGCGCAAATGACATTAGAATGTTGTTTTTTTTTTGTAAATTTCTCTGCCCTGGATTCGTCAACTGTTGACGCACGATTCTTGTATTGATTTTTTAAATTATTACAGCGTACTTTTGTTTGTGTAATATACAGTTAGTTGAACATGAGTTTTATGGTGCTTAATGCTACTTTACAGATTTGATGATTGAATGTTTTGAAAAAATAATAATGTGACGGTAATAATTAATTTGAAAGGTTTAAATATTTAAATAAATTTAATAAATATATCCTTCCGCAATTATTATTTTCGTGTAATTACATAAGCGTACAAAATAATAAAAATGTATTATTGAATATATTATTTTAAAATTTGTTCAATATTATAATTAAAGTTTTCGTAAGTGATTTATAATTTAAAACAAAAAGTAGACGACAATTTAATACTATTTATAAAACAACATAGGATTATGTTAAGAAAATCCTGAATTACATGACTTCGAAAGTAAAAAAAAATATTATTTTACAGTCACAGCAATTACATAAAAATTATAATATTTCATACTATCGTTCTCGTATCCTTCAAAGTTGCTCGTTTCACGGTCAAAAGTAAAGTGTGTCGGTGAAAGTCGGGGAAAGGTGATCCAATGGGGCCAGTTACCAGCGTTACGTGGTGTGACACTTTCGTTATATTTTAGTGATATAATGGAAATCGGGTCGTACATGCCCTTGTAAGTTTGATTTTTATTAATAACTAGCGTTTCTCTTCTTAGCAGCTGGTCAAACGACATGCAAATAACTGAATTGTGAAGAGCATATCCTAAGTAACTTTGATCACATATCCACGTTACATCAACTCGATTGACGTGATTTATTTTAACCTATGGCCTTCTGAGGTATATAAACTATCCAAGATATAAAATATTCTTCAATTCCAACCAATTGTTCTAAAGATTCAAGCGTTCAAGCAAAAAAATATTACAAATTTACTATAATGGAATAATATTAATAAATTTAATGCTTTTGTGCGGTAAATGTAGCTAATTTGATCATCTGACAGGAATATTTACATTTATTTAAATTATTTCTACTGCTCCGTTTCCGGAGACATGCCGCTGCGTTAAGCTCCAACACACTCAATGGCTCAAATTGAGGGGCCGAAGAGTCTTAAGACAGGGCTCTCTTTGCTTACCTATACGCGGAAGAGATGATCAATGTAGTACATGTTGTTGAAATTTATTTAAGGAAGTTCAAAACTGATGTTAGAAAATCGGTTTTGTTAATATGAGCTGACTTGCACGGTCTTTGAAATATATTATATAATATATTTATATATTCTTATAATATATTTATATAACAATATTAATAATAATGAATTTTAAAAAATAATGATTTAATTGTATAAAGGCAAACAAATTTTGCATTCTTAGAATACCCAAGTGCCTTTTAAGAGGTTTACAAAGTACTTGTATAAGACATAGCCTCGCGCTAATATAATAGATTTCATATTTTACTTGTATATTTTTATACAGTTAGCTGAGTCACATCAAATAATGAAATATTTCTACTAGGAAATTATCTTTGTTAATAATTATAATTTAACAGAGACGTAGCGCGACCTTAGGATAAATGAGATACCCGGGAAGTATTCAATAATTTTCCTTATTTTTCCTACACTTTCTTTCACTTTTTGTACTAAATAACATTCAATAACGTAAATAACAATATGCGGTTATTATCTCTTATATTCCTCTTAAAATAACATTTCCTTCCCTCTCTGGTAGCAAGACAAAGTGCGACGTTGAGATCTATCAATCAAATTGCAGTGTCTCAAAAATTGAGTGGTGCACGAAGTGTCTCAATTTTTATTCTCAAGTTAATTTACTAAAGTTATTTAAGAGAAAAAAGTTTTATAAATATTTTTAATTATATCATTTTAAATGTGTGTTTATGAATGACTGCGAGTTTTAATCTTTAATTTAGCGTTATTTAATTGAAATTAAGAGCATTAATTTAGTTTAATTTTATCATGTTATAGATAACGACAGTTATCAAAGCTTGAAGGTGCCTTTTTAAACTACCAGTATGTTAAATACGTGTAACATATTCTAGGGCTGTCTCTTCTATCTAATGACATTTTTAATATTAGTGAAACTTAAAAAAAAATCTGGGGCGCAATTGGGGTGAATGTAAACGCGACAGTTGTCAGTACTTGGGGGATAAGGAATTAATTTCCTCGTGCTGATAATTGATAATTCGCAGCGTTGAGTACTGCCATTCAATACACTATGTCTCGAAAATGCGGTAAAGTAAATAATAAATAAATAATAATAAATATCATTATTTATTTTTTTGCTTAAAAATATCGTTTTATAAAAGTTTTCGTTTTAACTTTAAATTCACATATAATTTTAAATTAACCTTTAACTTTACACATAAATTTATTAGCAAATAAGATGAAACTGTATTTTTAAAACAAGCTTCCTTAATAAATAAATCAATAGCAATATTCTTTAAACATCATAGAACATTATAATAAAAAAAAATCATTAAATCATTTTCCCTTACAAATAAATAAAAAAAAAACAAAAACCCCCACAAACAACCCTATTAAGTAACAAATGGAGGTGACCGCGATGCGTCTGTGCCGGTGCCGGTGCCGGTGAAATGGGAAAGCGGCCTCGAAACGCTAACGGTACAGTGCACCGCTTTGTTGCTAGCACTAACACTATGCAACTACTTTCGCAACTTAATTGCAATTCCGAATATTGCTTTATATCGACTCGAATAGATCGATTTTGTTGTTTGAGGCTGTCGTGGCGCAGGGGTATGAGGGTGTGTGGGTTCGATTCCCAATTGAGAAAATTGTTAATTATTAATATTATCATTTCTTCGCTCTGGTGACAAGGCGAAGCGGTGTAATGAGTTAGCAATAGTAGAGCATCCCTCGTAGACCCATAAGGATACAAATAGTATTTTACATCATTACTTTTTAAATATATGGATTGATGTTCAATTAAACGTTTTAAATTATAATATTAATTGGTTATTAATTTATGATTATTGGTTTTTTAATGTATTACAATTAATTAGGTCATAGTTAATTGATTATCTGGCTTTAGGCTTAAATATAATATTTTTAGAAATTGTATAAAATATTTTAAATTACACAAATGAATATACATCAGAAAGATAAAATTTGAAAAGAAATTTTAATAGTAATTAATTAGCAATAATAAGATCATAAGTAATAATGTAAAACCTTGTGGTTTGCAAAGAGTATTAATTTGTTTGTGAGTGTTTCGATTGTAAAACTTTTTTAATATTCAGTATTACATTTTATAAAATTGTAAAACGACATTTTTGTGTTATTAAAAATTTAAAATTATTCTACATTAAACACTAAAAATTATTATTAAAACGTGTAATAATGTGTAAAATTTTAAATAGGCCTTATAAACCTTTTAAAATCAAGATTTATAGTACAAATTACACGCTCCAAAGCAAACGGCAAAAACAGCTTAAACAAATAATATCGTTTCTATTAAAAGTATACCAATTTCAGTATTTTTTTCAATCTGAAACTTAGTAATTTCAAGGTAAATTAATTCTTATACAATTGTTTAATTACTTACAAATAGTTTAATGTAAATAATATTGACTAAAAGCGAAAATTACGGTAAAGTTTGGCAACCATCTGTGACACAATAGTATAAAGAGGTAACGCGGTCGCGGCAAAAGTGTCGAACTAAAAATATTCCATATCACTTTTGAGCGGTCACATGTCGATAATATTTTTTAGCTTCATGCTGTATAACACATATAGTAGGGGAGGTAGAGAGAACCTAGTGTTAAGACTCTCTGTTTCCTATTTTAGAGACATTGCGTGTTAAGGTGAGACTCAACGCCGCGCTTTGTCTTGGCACCAGAACTATTAAATGAAAAGGATTCAGACATCTGAGTGGACATCAAACTCACAAACCTAGGACAGGATGTGCAGTTAAGTCCTTGCTATATCTTCCCTGAGAAGCTTAAAAGGTAATTTTAATCAATAATAAAAAACCTAGGACAGGATGTGCAGTTAAATCCTTCCTACCTTCCCTGAGAAGCTTAATAACTATTTTTTTTGTCAACAATAAAAAGTTTATATTTAGTTTTGCTAGTTTATAATTAGCAAAAAAAATCTTATCAATCGTTATCACTTCCCCAGTGTTTCCTCTAGCGACACGTGCCTCGCATTGACATCAGTAGCGGCGCCGCGGCCCGGGGTGCGTCGACCGCACGCCACTTTCACTGTCCGGCCGCACCCCGCTTTCCTCTTGGACAACGGGAAATGTGTGTTACGTAACTGTAACACTGTATGTATGTATATAGAGCACGGCTTGCGTGCTGATAGCGCGGTAATGCAGTTTTTTTATTGGTTTCGGGTTGAAATTCTGCTTGGGGGTATATTTATATTGTTATTATTGAAGTTTACAGTGAACATTATTATTATTATTTAGCTTGTAGGCTTTGTCACACATATATAAATTAATATAGTATTATAATATATTAGTTATAGATAGCGTTCAGGTTTCTCAACATTATTATAAACTTATTCTGAGAACGAGTTTGGTCATAAGTTAGCTTTTTAGCTAGTCTTTCAATAAATGGAGAATGGAATCGTGTGTTGATAAAAAGATAATTAGAGATTAGAAATAATTGTTTTAATATTTGCTTAAGGTATATAGGTAGTACCTGACAATACAATCATAACTTATCGTCGCTGCAACTCACAAGTATTATGCAACTTGAACTTATCTACGATGTCTTCAGAATGTTTAATTGGTTAGTGGGTTCGACGACTTGTACGACGACTAGCTAATAAGCTTTCACTCTTCCGGTGACATTGCTCTTGCCTCTTCTGTAACGGGAAATGATGATGTATGTACTTATACTTAAAAAAAATTATCAGTTTGTATAATATTGTATGATTTAAATATATAAACTTATTATGCTTTTCACCAGTAGGTGACCCGTACGCTCGTGGGCCTTATCTTTTTCCATAAAAAATAAATAAATAAATATAATAAGATCTGGGCAGAGTTAGTAACAACGATTATTAACAAAAATATCTTCGTATCTACTAGCAAAGATAGCAGTACCCGATAGCAGTAACTACTACCCTAGTAGTGTTAAGTTTTTTTTTGTTACCTTTTTCAGTTTCACACTTTTGTCCGCACTGTGGAATAGAGAGAAACCGAGACAGTTTGTTCTCCGTTTTCCGCCGGACTTCGAGAGATTATTTATTGAGTGAGAGAACTCAATATCACTTTATTCTTACATTAATACAGTATATATGTACAATGGACATAGTAACTATACAATTATTATATTAACTTAACTTAGGTTGACGCTTTATCCCTTGCGGGGTAGTCAGAGAGGACGGAGTGCCAAACGCTACGGTTTTATAATATTCAATACATAAATTTCTTTTACGAATAACATTTCTTGTTAAAAAGATATTAAATAAAGTACCTACTAATGGATATATTTAGCATATAAAAACTTTTCCCTATCTAGGGTTTTCCCTCGGCTTATCTATAAATTTTAATTAATTATATATTAAAAGAGGTATTGATTATAGATATTGCAATAACTCAACTACATTTGAAACTACAAGGACTTTTTTGCGGTTTTCGCTATATATAATGTGACAGACGATTTAGGGACAGTGATAGCGAATGGTTGTAAACAGCCCAAGACCTGGACCTGGACCTGGGAGCCCTCTACTAGGAAATACCAAAGATTTATGACTTAATGCATTTTTGTGGGCATATGCGATAAACTGTAGAACGTCGCCAAAACGGAAAATACCTTATGACAAATAAGAAAATATGGAAAATATGTATATAAAAAGAAATATTTTGGATATATATGATAAAAAGTCCACGCGAGTCCAGCCACAAGTGGAGGTTAGTATTAAATAAATCAATTACACTTTAACTTAGTCGGTTGCTACGGTAGCAAATGCCCATCGCATTGATATTCACGACGTGGGGTGCATCGACCCTACTTTCACTAGTTCGGCGTCCCGATTTCCTTCGGACCTATGGGGCTGATGACGTCAAATATTCAGTACATATTGAAAATGGCCAAATTACAAAATAGTTTACATCAACTAATACCATTATTTTTTAAATTCACTCTTTATCCCTAGCGGAGTAACCACTGATACCACTAAACTACTCTACGGCCTCTGCATACCCTTTACAACAATTGTGATCGAACTTTTCAAACATGCCGATGCCCTTTGGGGAATCCTCATGATTTTCTCGTGTTTTTAAGCATTAATCGAGGTCTGGACCTGCCTCTCGCATCTTATTATCATTTATCTGATTATTAATTCTTAACTTAAACAAAATATATATATTTTTTTAATTCTAAACGGTATAGTAATATAATATAACGAAATCCAAACAGCAATTCTATAACCTTATAAAAAAAGCAACGACGTGATTAGCATAACGATTGTTTCAAAAATGTGGCGTAAATGTGTTAAAAATCAGGTTATTATAGTTAACATGCGAACGTTTATACTTTCTAATAGAACTTGAAGTTCTATAAAGGTATTAGATAGTATGTATATTATTTTAATTCCCTGTGTATGTTGAAAGTGCATTTTTTATTTTCTAATGCATTTCCTTTTAATTTTAATATTAAAATAATGCTATGATATTTTTTAGCTTGAACCTATATTTTATTCTGTGAACTGCATTTTGATTTTTTTTAAAGATCTTTTACCGTGTCGTCTCAGCTGAACTGCCTTCCAAGTAACATTGAAGCTACTAACATCTTCAAAAGTGCTTGTAGTAGCATATTTTTTAGTTTCACGCTGTAGCCCGCATGTAGCAGGGTAGGCCAAGGGTACCTGGGACCCATAACTATAGCATTTTCTGACGGCCTTTGACTGACGTGACGCCGCAAGCTGCGCCATGGCGACCTCTATATCTCTATATTATATAGAGATAAAAATATGACAATAAATCTAGTTCTAAACAAAGGCAACAGATGATAATAAGGAAATTGTTTATCATTTGCGTCACGTGGCCGACCACTTTCACTCGGCGTCAAGTCCCGTTTCCCTGACGTAACGGGACGCATAATGTCATCATACATCATAATACGCGCTGTTGCTTCACTTTTGTTTACGAGAAAGTTTATTTGTGCTATTTAATTTTTATTTAAAAAAAAGCTTTTTAATTGTTTTTTTTTT
>FAPP01011906.1:0-18865 GCA_001485965.1 Heliconius ismenius | reverse complement strand
ATAATTTATTTGAATAAAGAATATTTTGAATTTGAATTTGAATTAAATACGTATCTTACTTTTACTAAATACCTGACTATAGACAATAGTAGCACAATATCAACGATGGTGTTTTATAAATGATCTATGTCTGTTATATTATCTGAAGTACAATGACATTTAAAATTGACAGCGCTTGCCGCAGCCGTACCGTGACTTTCAAAAAACATAAATTATTATTTTGTTTGCAACAAATACACGTAAGTTACAAAGCATTTTTTCAAAAACCCTTTAATTTACATACATTACATCACAGTACGTACGTTTAAGTGATATATCTCTTGTATATAAGAGAATTTCATATTTATATAATTTACAAATGTTAAGTGACACTCACATAAAACGCAATCTATCTTCAAGCAATCTAATTAAAAACTATATTATTTACAGTAAAATGGCTGCTTCAGTAGTAGATACTTACTCTGACCCTAACATGAGTTGGATGAACGCGCCGCACAGCACAGGAACGTCTATCATGGCTTGCGAGTTCGATGGCGGTGTTGTAATCGGTGCCGACTCCAGGACAACAACAGGAGCTTACATTGCTAATAGAGTGACTGACAAGCTGACGAGAATAACTGATCACATATACTGCTGTAGGTCTGGTTCTGCTGCTGATACACAGGCCATTGCTGATATTGTAACTTATCACCTAAGTAAGTATTGATGACTATCGTTATGAAAATAAAAGCTAATGCTTAGTACAAATAAAAGTAAATTCAAGCCTATTGTAAATTCATATATGAATTTGTACAGGTCACAATGGGATATTCCGAATATAAAATTCTATACTTACAAATATTTAAATATCTCTTTCTAAATGCATGCTCTAACACTGCCTATATAGTGTGTAAAATTAATGTAAAACAAACTACAAAACATATATTTATTATATTTATTAACTCTACCGGAGACTTTTTACACTCTTTGTCCCAATAGGCTCCCAAACAGTTTGACCGATTGAGATGACCATGTAGATGGTTTTTTGTGAGCTCAGTGAGGTCCAAAACTGAGGTCTGGTTCGCACCACTAGTTTAATATAAATTTTAATTAATATAATTTAATATATATTTAATTTCCTTGAGTACGGATTGAACCTACTACCAGTCTTGTTTACAGTCACACTTTATGCCCTTGTGCCACAATTGGCCTCAATAGCAATAATATGTAATGCTTTAAGTATTATGTATTCCAAAATCAATTTTGGAATCAATTATAGAACTTATTGGGTTATATTTGATCTTCAGATTTCCACAAGATGGAATTGGGGGAACAACCCCTAGTGCAGACAGCAGCAGCCATTTTTAGAGAGCTGTGTTACAATTACCGTGACTCACTTGTGGCTGGTATTCTGGTTGCTGGTTGGGACAAGAAGAATGGAGGTATACATCTATTTTTAATCTTTTTTGTAAAACTTAAAGTTTGATTTACAGTATAAGTTAATTATATTATCTTTGTAGGGAAATTAGTAAGCTTGTGTATATTGTCATCGAAATGCAGATTTCAATATCATCATATTCTGAATTACTTAATTTATTGAAGCAAGACTATTTTACCAAAACTTGTCTTATTAATAGGTACACATTTTTGAGTGAGCTGCACTTCATCATTGACCAATGTTATTCCTAACAAGTGCATGTGAATTATGTTAAAAGTTAAATAATTTAAAAAGGGGTAATTTAAATATTAATCTACTCTAATGGAGACGCAATTTGTAATGTTTCCCAAAAGATTAAATTTTTTTCACAATTATCAATGCCCAGCCTTCTTTCCTTTTTCTTTTATATATTTGACTTTTGGTTTTTTATTGGCCCAAAAGAGTGATGTGGTTTCCTCTACCTACTGTACTAATTGAGAATTACGATATTGTTAAAAAAACAACTATAGTATATCTAAGAATAAAACTTTTCAGGACAAATCTACTCTGTACCAATCGGAGGTATGGTCCAACGTCAAGCAGTTTCCATAGGAGGATCTGGTTCTTCCTATGTGTATGGTTATGTTGATGCTAATTTCAAGCCTAAAATGAGTAAGGAGGAAGCAAAAAAATTCGTTACTAACACTTTAACTTTGGCCATGCTGAGAGACGGGTCTTCTGGTGGTGTCGTCAGACTTGGTGTTATTACTGAAGCTGGTGTGGAACGGTCAGTAATTTTGGGTGATCAGCTACCCAAGTTTTATGAAGGTTGATGATTTATAATATATTAGTATGATAATAAATAATTTTGCACTAACTTGGTTTTTTTAAATTTGAAACCACAAAACCATTATAAGCCAAAAAGTCATTTATAGAAATACAATAAATATAAAACAAAGTAATGATAGATCATTCACAATTAAGCAACTCCAAGAATTTTCCTTTTGCCATATTAAGAGATGATGAGACATTAAAAAAAAAAAGTAACAACCAATCATGCTGCTGGATACTTGGATAAGTATCCAGCTTGATACTTGGATAAGTATCATGAAGATCATCTCTAATTTAACAGCATATAGTTATTAATAAATAATTTTGCAACCAGATGGTATTTTAATTACTTATAGAGGATTTCAAAAAGTCATTAAAAGGAAAAATAAATAAAACAAAATGCTCATATACTTAACAATATATTATGTAATCCTATTTATTAACAGGACACTATTGACTTAAGTCTTGGAATTGAGTAACAAATTGGATGAGTTTGACTCTGAACAAGTATAATAAATAAAACTTTTTATGTAAATAAACTATTGAATTTGCAGTTATGTTAACCCAAATAATTCTATTTCCTTTAAATATAATATTTTAATTTTCAAATGATTTTCCACTGGTAACTTTACATATTTTGAGTAAAATATTAGTATTGTAGTAAATAATCACTGAATTTCATATAAACTATAATTATAATATACATAAATTAAGGCGGTAGAGGCATAGTGTTAGACTGTAAGCGTGACAATTGTGAGTTTGATTCGCAATGGAGGAGAATAAATATATATATATATTTATTTCCTCACACTGGTAACAAGATAAAGTGCAGCCTTGAGTTCCACCACTCAACAAGCGATGTCTCAGTAGGGAACGAAACATCCTAATTATCGTTCCCTGCTAACCCTCTACATTACATAAACTAAATCCTAACACCTAAGTCTAATCTATGTAATAATGCCCAGCTCCTCCATAGTGTCAAGATCCCGCATGAGCATTTGTATAGTTTGTTTGGTTCTCGGAAAGTAATCCGCCGTTTCATCGTCCTCGAATGATGGATCTTGAGACTCTAATTCTGAAACAAAACAAATTTTGTTAATAAATTTTAAATAAAATTCATATTCGAGTGGTTTAACTGTCATTATGAACCCTTACGATTCATACAATTGTATCTTATTGTTATTAAATATTTTTTTAAAGTGTTATAACACAGTCTTTATATAGTAGGGTCGACGACGCGTGGCCGCCATGAAGTTGACTGCAGATGGTTGATGGCAATTTAATTTTTCTTACTTTTATTATATACTTCCCGAACTCAACCCGAAAAAAAATCAAAACACCTATCAAGGCGGCCACAACATACACATTCAACATAAATATCCCACAAACCCGCAATCTGCGCCTCAATGGAGTCGAGGCGCGCGTCGATGAGCGCCTGGCAGCGCTGCACGTGGCGCAGGAGGCGCTCGCGGCAAGCACCGTCCTCTATGGCCGCCTCGGGCTGCGGGGCAGCGGGCGCGCGGGGCGGGTCTTGTTCTAGAAAATATTTGGTAAAAAAATAAAAAGTTAATAAATTAATAGGAAGGATCTTCTAACGGTTGAGTATTTCTTCTTGAATCAAAGCTAAGAACACTCAATTAAGTCTTCAATGAAATCTTTCAAACTAAAAAATCTAAATATATCTGTTCGAGAGGTGGTGCCTGTTGCACCACACACAAAGAGACGTCAAACTGATAACAACCCCCTGTTGTGTCGGTGGTTATACATTTTGCTAGTTAATTATTTTTCATTATTTTTTTCCCCGAGTGTACAATGCGAAAATGTTCTGAGCCTAAGTTGAGACCATCGTGGCGCAGCGGCACAGCATCTAACTATAAACGCAATGGTTGTGATTTCGATTACTAATGGGAATGAATTTAAAAGTTCCATTACCTCGTTCTAGTAACAAGACAAAGCGCATCTTTGCGTTCTGCTACACGTAATATCTTGAAGTAGCAATCTTAGCACTAGGTTCCCTCTGCCCACCCTGATATTTGCAGGATACAGCTTGAAACTAAATAATATAAAACAATTCTCTCCGTACCTTGTACAGATTTGGCAAATCTTTCCAATTCCAAAGTAGATATAGTGGGCAACTCTAAGGAAGCGCCGCTCGGACTCGCCAATACCGTGTTGAGGCCGAGCATTCTCTCTTGATCGGTATCTTCTGTCAGCGGCATTCTTATATCTAAGTGAGCATCTTTTATTTCTTCAGGTTTCACTGGTAAGTTTTCTTTACCTGTGTTATTGTAAAATAAATTAATGTATTAAGCCTTTATTTATTTAGACCATAGTAAGAGGTTTAACTTTTTTGGACAATTATTTATTTTCTTTTTGTTTCTTTTTTTTTTGGACAATTATTTATTTGATTATTGAATTGATTAATGAATCGTTATTTTAATAATAAATGTGGTTAACACCTATTTATAATTACATTGGGCTGGAGCAGGCAAGGCGGGTGTTGATATATCGGAAAGAGTACACACCTGTGGTCGCAAATCCCTGGCGCTGCTCATTTAGAGACTATCACTTCTGATTTCTAACTATATATATATACTATATATTTACCTATATTATTTATTATAATGTTGAGATCTGAATAATCTGAGTTGAGACGTTCTTGCGTGTAGGTGACTTCCGCATTCTCCCAGTCTTTGGCCCAGAGGTATAATTTCGGATGGTCTTTTTTACTGTAGTAATAACAAAAAATTAAAAATACCTGTATTAATAAAAAGTCAATATTCATGTTTTTACTTTTTACCAGTTTGATTCTATACTCTAATTCATAATTTTATATAAAATTTATATAATATATAAATGTTTTAGTTTACTTTAGCAACTCCCATTTGCGACAGAGAGCAATGGCAAAGGCCTGTCAATGCATTATCAATGCATTACATGAAATTAGTAAAAACATTTAAGAAGAATTATTAACATTATGGAATACTTAGAATATACTAACATCAAAAAACACAAGTACCCTCCAAAAACAATAATACGCCAAAAACTCTGCACCAAACATATACATACCATTTGGAGCTATCTCTGACTACCCCACCAGGTACAAGATATGAAACTAAATGAAAAAAATACTCACGTAGCAACATAATATTTCACTCGCATCGCATGAAGAGCATCCTGAATCCTCAGTAGATTCCCCGACAGCTCGTGTGACCTGCGCAAAGGGTCGCAGGGCTTCGCCCCCGGGAGCAGGCCCTCGTAGAGCCTGTCCTGGTCGTGGAGAAAGCGCTTGGAACGCCGCCCTCGGCGCGGGTTGAGGCATATACTGCAAGTGTACTTCTCTGGTACCTTAAATTTGAAGAGATTTAAGATTTATATTGAAAATTAAAATAAATAATAGTAAAGGTGGATGACATTATTTAATATAAGATAAACACAATATTAATACAAAATACTGTATCGTAATAATAACTAATAAAATAATGTTCTATTACAAAATATTATTGAGACAGCATGTGAAAGTAAGCATAACAATTGTGGGTTCGATTCCTACTCAGGGAACTTACAGGTTTACAGTAGTAGGGCGACACAACGTTAATCTAAAAAAATAAATAAATATCTAGCAAAAGAGGTCATTAGATCCCCACTTGAGATCAAATATTTATTTATATTTCCATTTCTTCGCTGTGCTGCCGACGCAAAACGCGGAGTTGAGTTCCGTCACTCAACACGCAATGCCTCCTGAATTCAGCGGAAAATAGGGAACGGAGTATCTCAACATTAGGATCTCTCTGCCTACCCTCCTGAATGCAGGATACAGAGTGCAGCTAAAAAAATATCTTTTGACAATATCCCACCTCTGTCTCTTTTTGTATATTATGACACACAGCGTGCTGCCAACAGAGGCACAGCTCGCACTGCACCATCAGTCCGTCCTCCTCACGGAAACCACAGTGGCAGTTGATTATCTCCTCGCGTTTCATATGCTCCAATTTGATACGTTCACCAGCTGAAAATATTCAAAATATTGTTATGACATTGTAAAAAAACTGATTTTTTATCTTAGTAGGTAAAGGGAACCTAGCCTTAGGACACTCCAATCCAAATAAGACACTTCCGTCCATCATTTTCTGCCGAATTGTTTGCGAATGTGTATTCTGTGAGTGGCAGGACTCGATACCACGCTTTGCCTTGTTACCAAAGCGAAAAAATTGAAATATAAAATATTTCAGTTCCTTTAGAACAAACGTTCCTTCAGTTAATCGAACCCACAATCGCCACCTTTCCACGATTGGTCTCAACTACTTGTTTCTGCACCTGGTATCAAGTTCTAAAAATTTTTTCACTGCCAACGTTGGACATGTACATCACATTTTTCTTTGTGGTGTACATGATTTCCACAAATGAACCACTTATGAATGATGTACGCAACACTTCTTGCTTATTTCGACAGTTTAGAACTGTTAATCAATTATGTGATTGAAAATAAGGGATGACTCACAGATGTATATGTGTATACCGATACATAACAAGCCGCTCCATGGTAATGACACTTTATCTTGGGGTTCCGTAATTTTTTTTAACATCCCGCACATAGCAGGGTAGGTAGAGCGAACCTGGGTTCTGGATATATCTATTAATATCATCCATTACTTACTTTCTGTATACATATACATATTAGAATCCTTTTGTTCTTCATTCAATTCATACACTGGTTGATTAATCTTGTCCATTGTTTTAGAATCTGGTGTACCCGAACCAGGAAAACTAGACCTAGTCTCAAAATCTGAATTCACCGTATACCACTCATCTTCCTCACTCAAAGGTATTTTAGCTGACGGGAAGCACCTACGTCTCTTATCACTTATCACTTTCCTCTTATCATCTATGGATTTTAACACTGTATGAGGAGAAATTTCCAATTCAAAGTCCACTGGGGTATCTTGTTCGATTTCTGTTTCCATTGCTACGTCCATGTTTATGGGTTCTTCTATGGGTTCCTGTATTTCTGTTTTTATTCTTCTAACGGGTAAAAGCACTTTTGGTCGTTTCACTGGTTTTTTCGCTAAAGCCTGTCTTAATTTCGGTGAATCTTGAGGTCTTGGCTCAGGTTTCGAAACTACAGTGTCTATTTGTAATTCGGTGACCGGTTCCTTTGGTTCTGGTTTCGGTTCCTCCACCTTCTTGGGTGGCCGCGGTATTTTAACTTTGATTATCTTAGATTCCGGTTCGTAACGTGGTTTCGGTTCCAAGTCGGTTGGTTTAGTTCTTTCTTGGGCCAAATCCAAGACTTTTGGAGTAGCTCCTAACATTTCCCTTAGTTCAGGATGGTAATGCTTTATGTGCATTTGTAAAAGAGTGTTATTTCTAAAGTTTTTGTAGCAGCCTTCAGCTGGACATCGCAGAAGGTTCTCGATGATCTGGACCTTCAGCGATCCGACATATACTGTAAATAACACAAAGTGCTCATTACTTTATTACAAAATATATAATATGTATGGTAAATATTGTGTACAATTACTTTAAAAACGTTTCAAGAACCCAAGCTGGTCCTTATTCAAATTCTTATTATTTTATTCTTATCCGTACAAAATTCTATAAAAAATATTTTCCATTGCTTACCATAACCATCTTCTAAAGTAGGGTTGTCATTGGGTATATCCACAAAAGTATCTATCGGGTCCATGTAAACTACACTCGGGCCAGGCATCTCGGTCAAAGAAAGCCGCTGTGTAAAAATAAAATTATAAATAACAACATTTTACAAAACGACTATTTGAAAGAACTTTTGTTTAAAAAATATTTTTCAGTAAACGCAATTTTCGTTGGTTTGACTCCTGAACAAGACAAAGCACGGCGTTTAAACCTGCTACTCAACTAATGTAATGTAATGTCCCGACAGTTGCCAGAATGTCAACACTAGGTTTCCTCTGCCTACACCGCAATATACAATATACAGCCAAAAGCTACAAAAAAGAATACTCTCTCTACTACTTACTTTCGCCAATTTCTTTCTCTTTTTCTTCTCTTTTCTCTCTTCCTTCGTCTTTTTACTAGACGGGGGTTTCCCGCCGACCACCCAACCCATACGTCGGGACAACTTGAGATGCACACCAAAGTCCAATAAAGCGGATTCGTATTGTTGTAAACGTTCATCTTTGTTTTGTTCTAGAAAGTTCCGTATGTCCGTTTTAGTGTGGAAACGGCGGTTATCAGGTCTAAAAGAGGAATAAAATATTAAGTTCACAATTATCTCAGGTGAAAAACAAAAATCTTATCATTATGATTGATTTTTTTAAGATTCAGCGGAGATATAAAGCTGAAAATAATATGAAATATCTCGATCTACAATCCCTCGGGGCACAGAAAACGTTTGTCAACCTTACTCATGAAATGCAAATAAACAAATAAATTTTGCTTTAAGTAAATATCTACATATTAAATATTCATCACCTTATAGCTGAACCACAATAGAGAACATATATATTAATCATTCCCCAGGTGGAAAACGAACCCATAACCAACACGCATTTACAATTAACCGCAGCACAGGCGCCTTAAACACACACTCTACATGGCTCTATATTTACAAAAGTTCCTAGTAGTAAGTAGTAGTAAGTAAGTACCTATGTACAAAATCTAATGAAACAAAATAAAGTATATTTTTACCCCACTAAAGCAACATCCCACTTCCCGGCAGACTGTCCCATACTTCGTCGCACCATGAGCTTAGTCCATCCTGGAGGTAACCTTTTATCTTCGACCTGATAACAGGAAAAAAATATATAATAAAAAAACTATTATATTATTTACTATTATAAAACTATTATATATATCCCACTACGTTCAACCGTCATCAAAGGTCAAATAGACACTGAAATCTAATTAGCATTTAATTCATCTTAACTAATATTTTAAATTGAACCTGTTAACTAAAGAGGCTATATTATTATATATTGATGTAATAACTTAACATTAATCACAAAAAAAAACGAAAATAATCACCTGCACACTCCGTCTAAGTAAAACTTGGCTACCATCCTTGGTATCAACTTCTATATCAGTGACAGTCCCCACTGGCTGTCCATCCACCCACTTGCAGCACCATTCACCGGGCAAAAGGAAGCTTTCTGGCATTTCCTTAGGCCTGGCCATCGACAACTCTTCAGTTTTTAGCAGCATTTCCTTCCTCATCTCCTCCATTTGCTTTTTCATTTCAGCCAATTCACTTTTAACTTTATCCACTTGTTTCTTCACTTTCTTCTCCTGTAACAATCTCAATTTTATAGTTTTCTTAATTTTTGGCACTTTTTTCTTTTCTTGTTTTGGGGTGTCTTCTTTTACGAGATCACATTCGATTGGCTCCAGTTTTATTATTAAT
Source organism: Heliconius ismenius (assembly GCA_001485965.1). Taxonomy (NCBI): domain Eukaryota; kingdom Metazoa; phylum Arthropoda; class Insecta; order Lepidoptera; family Nymphalidae; genus Heliconius; species Heliconius ismenius. The sequence goes on along the minus strand of FAPP01011906.1, from coordinate 9,257 downwards.
TCGGGTTTAGGTGAATTGACTTTTTCCATTTCGTGTAGGCCGACCTCTAGTTTTGTTATGACTTCTTTCATTTTTTCTATCACTTCTTTTTTGCTGTCGTCGGGCTTTTCAAATTGTTCCAACTTCATTTCTTCTTCAATAACCTAAATTTCAACATTTCTTTTAAATAATATCTTACATTTTATATCAATTTTATACATTATTGATGAAAAGACGAAGAGATATTGATGAAGAGATTTAAAAAAGTAACAATAACTAGAGTTAATGTAAAAACAAGTTTGTAACTTTAATTAAAACAAAATTTATTTTAACGAAATATGTAGGGAGAATTTCACTACAAGAAAAGAGCAACTCCTAAACAATGACGTTTCAAATACATATTAAGGAAAGTGAAGGAATTAGAAAACAAAATAATATTTAAAATAAAATATTAAAAACAATTAACTACAAAAATAAAGTTACAGAAAAAAAACAAAATTAAAACTTACAGGCTCATTGGTTACTTCAATACCCAAATCACCAGGTTCCAATAGATCACTATTTTCTACCGACGGAGTATTTTCAATTTTTATAATTTCTGTTTGTTCCTTGTTAACCTCTGTATTTTCTTCCTTTTCGTCCTCTGTATATTCTTCCTTCTTATCCTCTGTATTTTTTTCCTTTACAATTTCATCTGCTTCTTTAATTTCCTTTTTAACTTTGATAATTTCTTTTGTATCTTCTTGTAGCAGATCAGGTGTTTGAGGTGAACTAAGTTCTTTCGCTACAGTGCCTATTATTGACGCTACAGCATCTAAAAATAATAGAATAGTAAAATAAATTATATAATATGAATAATAAGAAAATAATTTGAAAAAGTGCGTAAATAAAAAAATTAAAGTGAGTAAATATTAAATAAATAGAAGACAAGATTTGACTGCATTGATAGACTAATATCAATAATATTTTCATTTCTTCACTTAAGTGAAGTTACTCCACAACATAACAATCATACTTAAGCTGTTATGACAAGTTTCAGTTTCTTTTATTCAAATACAATTTGTAGATACTTTTATAAAATATGATTTTTAAATACATAAAAAAATACCAGGTATATCCATTTTAACTTCACTCTTAACTTCTACTGGCTTATGTTTGTTCTTAAGCACTTTAGTCTTCTCTACTTTCTCTTTATCAAACGGCTTGTCCCTCCTTTGCTTCTTTTGTCCAATATTAAATATCTCTTTGATATTTAACTTCCTTTTCATTTCCCTTCTTTCACTTTTAGACCCTAAATAATCTCTTGTAGGGTCAAACAGGTGTGTATGGTACACAGGTGGTGTGGGATTCATATTCGTCGTGGGTCCGCCTTCGGTAAGTGTAGGGGAAGGGGTAGAAAGTTTTGGCGACATAGATGTATCTATTGACAGTTCTTGTTTTGAATCCTTTAATTTGTATAGTCTTGATGTGGTACACTTCCATTGGAATCCGTCGTCGAATATTATTTCGTAGCGTCCTGTAATTTGACTATTTTTTTTGATTACTTCTAAATTTGGGACTATTGTGGCACAATCGTGCGACTGTAAATGCCACGGTTAAATCGAACCGCAATTTCCATTCGTTCATTGCTCTAGTAACGAGGCGAAGAGCAGCGTCAAAATCAAAAATTCAAGAAAGTGGGGAACGGACTTTTTTAACACTAGGTACCCAGGTTCCCTCTACCTACCAAACTAAAATAATATATAATTGAATTATACTGACATGGCACAGGGACCAATGTCTGTCTGTGGGTTAGGATCACAGTTGATGGAATAATTATAATAAAAATATTCTCATTACCAACCCCAACCTTACATGATCTTGACCTTCAGGTTTACCTCTATTATAAAAAACTTACCTTTGCCCAAATCGTTACTGATAGTAGCAATAAATCGCCTATTATCCCGCCATCGAGCTAAACACCTCTCTCCTACTATAAATTTCAGTTTACTCTTTTCCTCTGGTTTCTCTTCTTTCATCTCAGTTACTTCTGAAGTAGATGGTTGAGGTGATATCGGTCTAGAAGTTCTAGTGTACGGTCGTAATCTAGGACTGTTCACACTGATCCATTCGTCATGCCTAAAAAAAGTATAAACAGCTTCACAGTGTATCTCTGCATATTGCAGGGTAGGCGGAGAGACACTCCATTCCTCAATTTCCTCCGAGTTCAGGATTGCGTGTTGAGTGGCAAAACTCAATGACGGGTGTTGCGTAGTAAAGAGTAATAAATTTTTCCCGAGTAGGGATCGAACCCTTACCCGTTTTATTTACAGTCACACGCTTGTGCCCCTGCGGTACGACGTCCTTGTTTAACAGCAATTAAGAAATTGATTCACCAATGTCGCTTTCTAAGTTAGTGCTTTTAAAATATGCAACGGAATCAATATGATCCTATACAATACAAAACCAGAGATGTACGAGAAGATCTTACAAATTGTGCAACAAATTTTACGCGGTTGTTGTATGGGTAATAAGGAAATAACAATAATCGCGCTCATCACGCGGGCGAAGCCGCAGATGGAACATTAATTTATAATAATATGTGTGAAGATAAATAAAAAAATTAATGGAAAGTAAATATTCTTAATGGGAACTTACTACAATATTCATACAGTTTTAAAACAAGCTAGTATTGTTGTCAAGACAACTGGTGATGGTTGTCATTGTTGATAACAACAGCAGATAGGTTAATGTGTAAACAACATTAATAGTTAAATTGTGGGTTCGATTCTTACTCGGGGAACTTAATTATTATTTAATTTTTTTCAGATTTTTTCCTAAACTACTACTATCTGTAGATGCTAGTTGCCAAATTTCATAATTCTAGGTCAAACGGAAGTAGAGTATGAATTTTGATTCCCTTCATATTGCCGAAATACACATTTATTGCGATAAAAACGGCCATATCTTTTTTCTAACTAAATATAGAAATATGTTTTCTATCAGCAAATACTGGGTCATAGATCTGAAGATATAGTTTGAATTTCAACCGGATATCTCCAAGCATTCCTGAGTTAAAGGTTCTTTACAGACAGACAGACGGATAACTGAGTGATCTTATAAGGGTTCCTTTTTTTCTATAAAAAGTATGGAACCTTAAAAATTTTAATAAAATTATAAGATATTAATTACTAAGCAAATTTAAAGGAACTTAAATATTAAAAATCAGTAAATATATATTATACAATATTACTTAATAAATAAATTAGGAAATTAAGACTTACAATGATCTATTTTTGTCTTATATTTGCTTTTCTACTACAAATTATTCGACAATCTATTGATTGTCACATTATGACATTTCATAACAAAAAATCTTTTTTTTTTAAATTATATCTATTTTGTCACCTGCCAGTAAAAGATTTTTTATGGAACAGAACAATTTTTTTAGCAGTGCTTTGGCTTGTTACTTAAAACTATATAAAATTTATTAAACCAAATCAAATAAAGCAATCTATACAATTTTTTTTAGATTCAGAATTTATTTAAATTATTTTAAAGTTAAAAAAATTCAGTGACTAAACACTACTTTGTTTTCCTCTTGCATTCCAGATATTGCCATTAGGTGATGAAACTAAAGTAAATAATACTATATTAGTCCTGATGATTTGATTTCATCATAGTATGATGAAATCAAATCATCAGCACTATACAAAAAATATACTATTTACTAACTTGTTATAAACTTTGTCATAATGCAACAACACTTCCATCTCATCATAGTCCACTTCAATGATCTCAGCTAAATACCAGAAGCCACTGAAATCTTTTGCTTCTACATTGGAGCCTACAGCTATAGACATACTACCATTACTGGAAGTACTAGGAGTAGAACCTAAAAATACAAGAAAAAATATGTATTTATTATTATTATGATTATTTAAAATATGTATGTTTAAAAAACAAAGCAGTAGTGGCATAGGGTATATGCATGCACAACCCTGTGACTGTAAATGTGAGAGGATGTTGGTTCAATTCCTACTCCAGGAAATGTAATATTTAATATTTTCATTGTTACGAGAGGGAAGAATTGAAAATAATAATAAATAATCATTTATTCACCCAAGTGGGAATCCAACCTACAACCATCGTGTTTACAGTTACGTGCTTGTGTCACTGCGTGACAACATCCTCAATTTTACAACTTTATTATATGTATAGATAATTCAAAAATAATTTATACCTTTGTCTCTAGGACTTAAGTGATGTTTTGGCAGCTTATTCATATTAGCACTAGCTATTTTAGCTTCTGATTCACTTAAGATCATGTTAATTACACTAGTTGCGATTACCATTGGTTCCCCTGGCTCAATAACCTCTATTACTTCCTTACTTCTTATTTCACTAGTATTTACTGGTTTTCCTACATTTTTGTGTTTTTCTAACTCTTGTATCTCCTTCTCCTGTTCCTCTATGTATCTCCTTATGGCTTCTAAGTTTTCCCCTTCAGATTCTTTTCTTTCTAAAGATGTATTTTGTTTCTCATTAGTAACATAATCTGATACTATTGACTCCATTTTAATATTAGAATTGTTTTTTTTATTCCATACAAATATTGATGGGACAGCATCTGTAAATATAATATGTGCTCTGTTATTTATCAAATCTTACAAATTATACATGCATTAAGCTGAATTCTAACTACATTTAATTAAAAAAAGTATAAAGTGAATTGGTTTTTCTACACTACATAAAATCAATAAGGCATTGCATAATAAGATAACTAAATAAGAAAGAACTAACAAGAAACAATGAAAACAAATAATGATTGCATACTAGGGCAGTGTTTTTAAAAAAATAATGAGTTAAGAAAAGTTTAAGAAATAATATTGAAAAAAATAGTAATAAAATTCTAGCATGAAGTGTATTAAAATTTTGAACTACTGCTACACACATAGGTACCTGACTTCAATATATATTTCGAGTCTTGATAAGATTGGAAATCACTTTTACAAAAATGCCGTGAGCACACGTAATTATAAGAATCTATATTAGTGTGCACATGTGTAGCAGACACCCATGTTTCACGTAATGTTGTGTCTTTAGGAAATTTGTGATATGTTACACCGATATCTTCTAATCTCGTTGAAGAAGAATTACAGTTTTCTACACAACATCTTTTTACTGCCATCCTATTTTCACAAAAAATGTTAATTCTAATTGCATAACACTGACAACTATTCATACTATTTATATTAGTGTTTGCTTATTTATAGATTTACTTTACTATTCGTAATGACATATACGTGTAATTTATAAATAAACCGGCTATTTTGCTTACCTATATTGAAAATAATTTTAATTAAAATGATGCATCACTCTAATAGTGCAATGTTTATGTCGATTCCGAATTCAGTAATTCACTTATGTCTTTTTCACAAGTACAATCTTATTACGTATTTTTTAAATTATGTTTGAATAGGTGATAACGTTCTGAATTTATTCTTCAAATATTTTGTATTTATTTACTTCTATTTTACGAGCAAAACCAAAAATACATCACACTTGTCTATTTATTGAAGGATTGACCACAGAATACATTTACTCATTGTATTGACTATTGACCACAGATAAAGTATTGTTGAGTATTGACTAAAATGGCAAAGCATAGATTATTAATTATTAATATAAACGATCAATATAGAATATTAATAAAACATCATTAGTAAAGAAGACTTTAAATAAATACTGTTTTTATATTTTTATTCTTTAACTTTAAATAATTACACAAAAACTTATTAATTGTAAAGATATTAGTTGTAAATCTAATTCTATATTTAAGTTAAAACGCAACTACTAGTAAAAAATAAATTTAACATTAGTAAATTATTTTTATTGATATTCACAGTGAAATATTGTTTTCTATTACGAAATATTAATTATGGTTCTTTAAATATTTTTAATGTTAGGTGTAATAGACTAAATATGAATTTGTGATAAGCAATACAATCTGTTACAAATTGCTGTGAATTGTGACGTTTATGCAGAAAGTATAATAAATAGAAAGTAAATTGTGTCGTCTGTCTTAGTAAATTAAAACCAACATGTATTTGTTTTTACTATTGTAATCCAAAGAATGTAAATGAAAAATGGATCTAGCTAAATCTCTGTTTAGCTCACGCGATCATGTGGGATATGTGGGGCGCGAAGAACACGAACGCAAAATCAGTGCAGCGTTAGCAGATGATGACCCAGAAGATATAATCGATGCTATTCGGGGAATGAATGTCGCTGATGAATTATTACCGGCGCCAGGAGGTCCTTTCTCTGCGCTAACTCCCAGTATGGTTCCTCAAGACATCATGGCAAAATTAGCGCAACCAGAATCAGAAGGTCACGGTGGTGGTTTACCAGATTACAGATTTGATGAATTTGGTTTTTGTGTCGACGAAGAAGACGGTCCTGAACAAAGTTCTAACAAATTATTAGCTGACGTTTTTGTTGAAGATGACCAGCACCGTCTTCAATGGGAATTTTATAGCAAAGAAATAAGTTTCTCAGAAAGTGAAAATAAATTAGAAAAAACTGATAAATTACAGAAAATGGTTAAAGATGGAGTACCCCATTCACTACGACCTCAAGTGTGGATGAATTTATGTGGTGCAAATAAAAAGAGGGCATCAACAGAAATTACTTATCATGAAATTGTTAGGGCCTCAAGTGACGATGGATTGGTAACAAGTAAACAAATTGAAAAGGACTTGGTACAAATTCTGCCTAATAATGTTTGTTTTTCACATCCTACAAGTACTGGAGTTCCAAGGCTTCGTAGGATACTTCGAGCTTTAGCTTGGTTGTATCCAGATATTGGTTACTGTCAAGGAACAGGTATGATTGCTGCATCTCTTTTGCTGCTTATGGAAGAAGAAGAAGCATTTTGGATAATGTGTACAACTGTGGAAGATCTGTTGCCAGCATCATACTATTCATCAACCTTAATAGGCATACAAGCAGACCAAAAGGTTTTGAGAAGCCTTATCTCAACATACTTACCAGGCATAGACCAAGTTCTAAATGCTCATGATATTGAACTCTCCCTTATCACTATGCATTGGTTTTTAACTCTATATGCAAATGTAGTTCACATGAAAATTTTACTGAGGATTTGGGATTTATTTTTCTTAGATGGTTCTATAGTTCTCTTTAAAGTAACACTGGCAATGCTTAAAATTAAAGAAAATAGATTTAATGAAATATCAAATTCAGCTCAAATTTTTAATGCATTATCTGACATTCCTGGAGAAATTGATGATGTTGATGTCTTAATTAAAACTATTGATGAAGTATGTGGGGAAACATTAAGTCCAGCATTAATTGAAACTCATCGCAGAAGACATTTAGCTTATCTAATGGCTGATCAAGGCGCTTTGGTAGGAAATCCGAATGCAGTACCTAACCTTCCAAAGCAACAGCTACAGAGGCGTCAAATTAAGAAAAATAAATCAGTGATTCAAACTATTCTCTTTGGTGACGATAGCAACAATGAAGATGCAGTTTCAAAGAATGTAAAACAGACTGAGATACTTGTTGATTTAAGAGAGGCTATATTACAAGTTGCTCGTCATTTTCTTGCCCTAGAACCTCAATTGGCTTCTGAGGTGCAACTTACTGCTGATTATAGCATGCAAAGTCATGCAGCGGATAGAGAGAGGTATGTAAATGTATCCAGAAGTAAGAGGAGACGAGCTAAAGCATTACTTGACTTTGAAAGAAGAGATGGAGATGAACTGGGTTTTAGAAAAAATGATGTGATAGAAGTTATTAGCTCTAGAGATGAACATTGCTGGATTGGTGAATTGAATGGCTTGAGGGGCTGGTTTCCTGCCCGATTTGTTAAATTATTAGATGAAAAAGGTGTCAAATATAGTAGAGCAGGTGATGACTCTGTAACAGAAAAAGCTGCTCATCTAGTCAGGGGTGTTTTGGCCCCAGCTTTTAAGCGAGTTTTACTACATGGCATCAAAAAGCCTAGTTTCTTAGATGGTCCCTGCCACCCTTGGTTATTTATAGAAGAGGCATCATCAAGAGAAGTGGAGAAAGATTTCAATTCTGTATACAGTCGTTTAGTTTTATGTAAAACATACAGATTAGACGAAGATGGCAAAGTACTTACACCAGAAGAGTTACTATACAGATGTGTGCAAGCAATCAATCTCTCCCATGACAATGCTCATGCTCAGATGGATGTAAAATTAAGGACCCTAATTTGTATGGGATTGAATGAAGAAGCTTTGCATTTATGGTTAGAGGTGCTATGTTCCTGTGTGGATGTAGTACAGAAGTGGTATCATCCTTGGTCTTTTATCAATTCGCCTGGGTGGGTTCAGATTAAATGTGAGCTCAGGATATTGTCTCAATTTGGTTTTAACCTAAACCCTGATTGGGAACTCCCACTTAAGAAGGACACACAAAATCAACCCCTCAAGGAAGGTGTCAGGGACATGCTGGTCAAGCACCACCTATTTTCTTGGGACCTGTAGAAATTAAAAGCCTTAGCACTCATAATAATGTACCTCAACACTTACTAAAGACAAATTTATATCTGTAAATTATAACTATTTGCACCCCAAAGAAATAACTTAAATGTTTTGCGTAATTTTCTAGTTTAATAATTAATGTTCTATACTAAAAAATATAATTATAATAAATACAACTCTTTTGCCTTTAGATGTGATAAATAAGTTCTTCAGTTTCTTATATAATTCAAATTTTATTTACTATAAGTTTAATTTTATGCAATGCTTGTACATAGTGTATTTATTACTTATAATTATTTATTATTTTTCCATGTAAACTTTGCCTTAAATTTGTAAACATTCCTGTTCTACTAGCTTTTTGTGTTATAATGTAAATGTTGTTTGAAATTGAATAAAATTTATCTCATGATCTCTTAAATATTGCTCCTTTTAATCTTCACATATGTTTTATATTGCTTTTTCAGGCTATTGATTGTATGATTGTATGTATTACTCATTATTAGAAAAGCATGATACATAATAATATGGAAATTGTTTTATAGTTAATTATGGTTGAACAAAAAAAATTAACCTTTTTTTTTTATTGTATTTGAGGCTCATCATACTTTACTTTGTATCATGTACGTGATATTTAATTTCATGTCGTAGAAATATTCTTTAATTAATTAGAAATATTGTAATTATTAATTTTGTGACGCAGTCCGAAATGTCATAAACGAAAAGTCCAATTCTATTTAAATAACTAGTGGACCCGAATGCGGC
>FAPP01011900.1:0-10537 GCA_001485965.1 Heliconius ismenius | reverse complement strand
TATATATATAGATATAGATATAATAATAATATCTAAATATCTGCTTATCTACGTGCAGATAAGAACCTCAAACAAATGTTACAAAGACATCTGGTTTATACCAATTCAAATGCAATGATAAAATGTGATATAAGATAAATAAATGATGGGCCTTATCATAATGCCGTCTTAATCATAGCTTACATAGTAATCATGAAGGCAAACGTCGGCTGTTATATAACAGGCGCCAATAAAGCGCGGCGTTGAGTTCTGCCACTCAACGTGCAATGCCTCCAGAATTCGGCAGAAAATGGGGAAGGGAGTATCTTAACGCTAGGTTCCTACACTAGGTAGGTTACCTAGATTTATACACTTAAATAAACACTTGTATATTTCAAGCGGGCGTAGCCGCACGGGACTCTAGTCTAAAATAATAACTAACTATCAAACTTTATTTTCTAAAGATTGAATGAACGGTCTGTCACGAGATTACTTATAACATAATTAATCTCGTAACAACCTAAACAATAGGTAGGTATCGTAGGTAACAACCGAAACATCGATTTTTAACTGAGTTTAAGGTTATTATATATAGGAGTGCCAGGTAAAACTTTCTAGAATTTCTATATAAGTACTTATATCTAAATTATGAAAATAATTTAGTACAATTACAAAACAAATATACTGATAGATAGACAGTCAGATAAGTTTGAAGGAGGTTAGGTCTCGGCACGAACTCCTCACGGTTCAACGTAGGATTTTAAAAGTAATCAAATGTTTTTATCAATTAGATATAATATAAAACGAGCGTTCTACTTAATAGCCCGTTAGTCAATATCAATCAACTTAATTAGTTGACTCGATAATTTAATAGAATTAACAATAAATAATTTTCTTTTAAAAGATTTACCTAAGTAAAAAATTACGGTGTACAGCGGTGAATACCTAACTTACTAATTTAATTTAAACAAGTTTTAATTATATAGTAAGTGTAATTACTAAACTCACTAGCTGCGAAAATATAAATAAACCTGTCAAGTGCGAGTCGGATTCACCCACCGAGGGTTCCATACCAATTTCATGATTATAGGTCAACGGGAAGTAGAACTTTACTTACGCATACGAGGGTAAACACAAATAAATTTTGTATGATTTTGTACTTAAACAAATATAAGTTTCTAAAGATATTTTTCTGTAATATAAATTTACCTATAAATTTTAGGTTTTTGGATATTTTCTTTTATTTATAGTATAAACTCTTTCTTATTGCCATATTTCATAATTCTAGGTCAACGGGAAGTACCCAATAGGTTCTCCATGTAATCTTGAGAATGAAAATGGTCTTGACAGTCGCACAGCACAACCACACATACGCAGTTCCTACCTACTTAGTGGAATAATTAACATCAGCAAACTGCCAATAATATTTATAAATACTAGCGGTCCGCCCGCTGCTTTGCCCGCTTGAACGACATGATTATTCATTTAATACGCAGAATTGACAAATAGACAATTTTTTTGTGGAATTGGGGTCTATTACTGTTCCTAAACCCCCCTCAATTATTATTTTGTAAATATATTCAATGTACAGACGCGCCATTTTTACTTTTTTATTATATGTACCTATAGATTACTAAATATAAATAAATATTACTAAATCTAAATATTGAGACTAAAGTGATTAAATCATTTCAAGTTACATATTATATAATTCAATTGATGCCGCCAAATAAATTCCTGATTAATTAAAGTAAGTATTTGAAAATAAAATAAAATAATGTTTTGTAATAAACTTGTGTCCTCATAATAAAGTTTATAGAAAGTTTTTATATTTATTAAATAAACAGACAATCTCTGATGGAGCCTCAGGTCATGGCCGTCAAAGTAATATTCTGACATCGTCTTTACCTTAAGTTCCACTTAAGATAAGTACAAATTTTTACCTAGTACCTACATTGTATTCATTTGCAAATGAATTTCCTACAAATTTAAAATAAAACGAAACTTACTTGTTATATTGGAAATTAATATATAAAAATATAAAATATAATTTAGAATAGAAATAAGAAACTAGCATAGAAACTTGTTTACCGACCATTTAAAAGCGACCAGTTACAATGGATTGCCGTGGAGGTACTTCATCTATCGTTAGCGTTTAAGATTTGCAAAAAAAATTGTGTATATCTGTTTTAAAATAAAATAAGTATTTGCGGAGCATATGTAGGAATAAATTTTTGAAAATATTTTTATATAAATGTTAAAAAATAAGTATATATATGCATGCACGTATATTATAATATCACTATGACTTATTTCACGAATTATATTATATACTAATATAATAATAATAATAATATATAAAGTAAAAATTTACTTACAATTGTGCACAGTATGTATTATTTCAATTGTAAAACGATATCTGCAAATGGTTGAGGCAGTGCTCGAGCCAAGGCACGACGACGACCTCTCACTATGGAATCGACGCGTATTTTAACACTGTCGCAATAACTGCGCTATATATTAACTTTCTATTTGAGATAAACTAATTTTTTTTATGAACTTCGTCCTTTAATTTTTTATTTGTTCCAATGTAAATATAAATTATAATAAATTTAGCAAAACTTTTCTCCAAGTAGCTACCTACTACCTACATAGAATATTTTAAAATGTTACGAGTACTTTCATGCTATTCTATACTTTACATACTATCTATAGCTTTATTCGTTGCTGTTATACATATATAACTAACTGCCTAACCAGTCAAGAATCAAATCCCAACAACTACAAAAAATAATAATATCGAAATCGGGACAAATTCTATTACGTTAATAAAGGTTCCCGATATTTTTTTAAAATATCTTCCAAGTGCAGACACTGACCCCCTTTACGATTTTATTATAAGTATAGATATAGATAAGACAAAAGTAAACTTTCTTTGAATATTTATCATACCATATATAAAATTTATCACTGGATGCCACTCGTTGCACATGGACACAAGTCTTGGACACAAGCGTGCGACTGTAAGCGCAATAGGTTGCGGTTTGGATTCCCTGTCGAAAAAATGAAATATTTAATAATTTCATTTCTACACTTTGACAGCGCGGCGTTGAGTCCCGCCACTTAACACGAACTAAACAATGTTTCTAGAATTCGGCCCTGAAGTGGGGAACGGCAGTGGCTTAATGAGAACGCAATGTCTTAACACTAAGTTCCCAGGGCCCCGTCAAAGAACGGTTGACTGAGACCACCGCGTTCCGAGTATAGAGGAATACCTAACGAGCCAGAACTGTCCGCGCGTAGCCGGATCCTTTTTATATAAATGAATAATGGCTTATAGCTATAAGCGATTATTCATTATTAAAAAAATGAGGCCAGCCGTGATGCAAGGGCACAAAGTGTGACTAAACGCGACTGGTTGTGGGTTCGATCCCCAATCGAGGAAATAAAATATTTTCATTTCTTCGTTCTGGTGTCCAGGGAAAGCGCAGCGTTGAGTTTCGCCACTCAACACGCTATGCCTCCAGGAAGGAAGGAAGCTATCCCGCAACTACTGTGCTTATTGAGTATGTTGTGCTTGCTTAGACTGCGGGCATATTTAATTTATAAAAAGATTTTTCAATTACAACCATTGCTCTCAGATATTACTATGTTGAACCACTTTTGCTGCATACTTATATTAATATTTTATTGTATAGATTTAGAATAACCATAAACCAGATAAACTATTCATCGATTGATTACATTATCTTTTCTATTTGAAGAAATATTGCCAGCTTAATTATAAATATTTATTACATATTTAGAATTTGTTGTGGTTCATTAATAAATTAATTGAAACTTATTATCTTATTTACAAAAACATCTATGCATGTCAATATACAAAAAAATATTATATAGATAAAGATTGGACTTTTTCATAAATTAGCTAAGGATTAGACATGATTTTTTTACTTAGAAATAGTTCTTTCTGATAAAAAGTTGAAATATTGAATAAACATAACCTTAAGTAATTATTTATATGAAAGAATAAACACAACTGTAAGCAATTACTGTTTCATTGAATGACAGAAGTAATCACTTTAAAGTTTTCCATACTTTCTTATATCTTATTTTATTTTGACAAAATTGTTTCTTCTCTTTATAATGTTAAATAAAGGCTTTGTTTCAAAAAAAATATATGGGAGAATAGGTCTTTAAATAAATAAATGAAATGTCACACAGGTAAAAAGAAGTTTATTTCGGAGTGTTAAAATTGCAAAATTATAATTTTGGTTAAAATAATGCACAATTCATAAAACCAGAATAAAATTAAAAGTTGATAAAAATAAGTTCACATGACATTAATTAATAAATATAAGATTCTCTTGGGGCCTCGGAACCTGCATATCATTTCTCAATACATATACATAAATATTATAATTTAAAATTGCACAACATCTCACTTAAGAGGACATTTTATAATTTTACATGTATACCCAATAATCATCAAAAACTTTATTAAATATTAAAACATGCAATTTCATAAGAGGCGGTTTCGCACGGTGAACTATAATATTTATTAAATAGTAAAAAATAATTCGATACTATCGCCCGCCGCCCGGCGACCGAATGGTATACAACGTATTATAAAATAATAAAAATATCACATCTCTGATCCATGATTGTATGCAGTTCCACTTGCGACACCCCTGTCGACTTAGCTACCTCTACACATAAAATTGGTGTACAATGATCTGATCATAACACTCTTTAGCTGAATAGACAGACAGTAAGTTGTGATAGCATGCGGCACGGCTGGAATCGACATGTACTACTAGGGGCGTGCCACAGTGCCGACCATTTAGGCCTGGCTCTCATTGGTGGTGGTCTCGATGGTGGTGCTTGCAGGCTTAGCTTTTGGTTTCGGCTGTGCTGGCGCCGCAGGAGCGGGGGCCGGAACTTCACCTTCTCCCTGACCATTTTGGCGCGAAGTTTGCCCTTGACCTTGCTGCCCTTGTCCCTGACCCTGGCCTGGTCCCTGTGCGTTGTTGCGGAGACGGACATATCTGTATCCACCACGGTACATAGGCCGGGAGGATCCTCCGCCACGGCGTCCACCACGGAAGTTGCGGCGGAAGTAACTATAACAATAATATCAATATTATTTTATATAAACTTTAATTGATAACAAGACATTAAACTTTAATTGATAACAGAACATATCTTCAAAATTGGCATGTATGAGGTGTAACTAAGTATCTTAACTATAGTATAGTACGTGTGTCGACTAACCTACGCTGTGGTGGGCCTCCGGCTCCTTCCTGCACCTCATCCCCCTGCGCGCCCCCCTGATTGGGCGGGGGCCCACGACGTCCCATGCCACCTCTGCGTGGAGCGCCCTCGCCGCCGCGTCCGCCTCCTGGCCGAGGGTAGTATTGGCGTGGGAAGCCGCGACGCTTATCGGCAGCGTAGGGCGAGCCCTTGACCGGCTCCCCCCCCGGGCCGGTCACTCCGGCAGCTTCATAGCCTTTCTCGCCGGCCACCACGGCGAACTCGACCTCCTCGCCGTCGCCGACCGAGCGCACAGCCTTGCGTGGGTTGTTACGGGCGATTGCAGTTTGATGAACAAATACATCCTCCTTTGTGTCATTCCTGTTCATATAATTAAGTAAATCTTTATAGCGATTCCAAAAATTCAGCCACTAATAATATAATGCTCAATATAATTATTTACCTATTGATAAAACCATATCCACTCTTGACGTTAAACCATTTAACTGTGCCCGAAACCTTCTCAGCTGTAAACCAAAGAAAATAAAGTTATTATTGCTGGCTTATTTGAAAAAAGTCCTATCTTTCGTAATGAAGCAATTAATATATTTTTTTATAAATGCCTTAGTTAATAATTAGACATTTTGACTACCAAACAGTTCATTTTACCGGCTAAGTATGTAACTTTGACAAAACTTCATTTAGTATAATAATAAAACAAACTATACGTATATATCATTACATTGGTTATTAATGAATGTGTATTGTAGTAAACAAATAGATAATCTCATCAACAATATGTAAAGAATATAAAATGGCGGTTTGCACTGAAAAGGCTATGGTGCAATATATTTCGAATATCTATTTCGAGCAAATTCAGCCGTAACGCGCCAGTATTGTTTATAAAACGTTAAAAACCAGTGATATTTAAAAATCTTCAATTTGTATTAAAGCATAACTGTATTTATCGAGAAACGCATTTCCATAATTTCGCTCCATCAGTAATGCGTTAGAGACGAGTCGTAAAGCCGGAGGTCAAGAAACGATCGATAATATGTATCACTAAGCTTGCTTTCAGTCTAATCATATTAATTACAAATCATAAGTATCTACAATTAAAGAAGTGACTTATTTTCGCATAAAAATGATATAATAGCGAATAAATACAACATTCGAAAACCATGTGCTCTTAAAATACCATGGGCACGCTAAACTAAGATGGCGTAGCGGCACTTACCAATGACCTGCTTTTGTTTAGCTGCCTTTGCTTGCTGGGGTTGGGGTTGTTGCTCAGGTTGCTGCTGCTGTTGGGGCTGCGGCTGCGGCGCCTTTTCGGTATCAGCCATGGTGTAATTGGCGAACGGCGATGGTGGCAAAGATGGTAAATTCCTCCACGACCTCTCCTCGATGTTCACCGCTCTTTGATCGTTACAAGTGTACTGGCAAACTTTAAAAAAAATATTTACCTCGTTAACTTTGTTATGTTGGTACAGTGAGAATATTTCCGCTATAATCGATTCACTAAACTTAAAACACAATGATTATCACAACATAAAGTAGGAAGATATTTTATTAAAATATTTCTTTATATTAACTTAATATATTAATAAAATATAAGAAAATTCATTGATATTTTAATTCATATTATTTTAATGTATGTAATAGAATAAGGATTAAAATATATTTTGTTCTTACAATATTAATGTACAGTAGAATCTCGATTAACCGGTATAATTGTTGTCGTTAGTCATTCGAATAATCGAAAATCCGAATAATGGAATGTATAAAGAAAAGCATAGACAATAAAGACAAAAACTAAAACAAAAACAAGCAAACGCACAGACAATAAAAACACGGAAAGACATATAAATTTTCTTAAGTTTCGTTGTAGTAGGCTGTATAAAATAATTATCGCGGTTAATGATCCGGATAATCGCGAATCCGTATAACTGAGGGCAGGATCATCGAGTTTCTACTGTATATAGTATTAAAAAAATACTATTAGCCTGTAATAAAATTGATTTTCTAGTTATATTAGCGTTTAATATTAATAAAAGTTACAACTACAAAATTCATAACATAAATGGGAGATATCGATATAAAACATTAAACCTTGCATCGATGTTTAATATTATATTTTAAAAATATGTAAATATTTTTCGATACATTGTAAATTTCTAGTATTAATTTAATATATTCTACAATACTTGTTTATAATAATTTATAATATAATTCAACTTTAGTTTATTTAAGTTAATAATTTACTTATATTTTCTCAACTATGTTAAAATAAATGTGACCATAATGTTATTCACCATGTTTATTTTTTCAAAATTTATTCCATAAATAAATAACCATATGTATATCTATAGCTTTTATTAAAAACATATATAAAATTATTGTTATAGTGATCCATATCTCTAATTACATTAATTAATACTTTTAAAATATCACATTCTACGATTCATCGAATGGATTTGATCGATATTAAGTGATATGTGCATATCGACAGCTGAATATACTCTTTGGGTAAATGTGTTCTGTGGTTGAATATTTCTACATTTTCTACTTCTAGTTTGTCTTTATAGTCTTTAGCAAATGTGTAAATGTGTTCTGTGGTCTTTAGTAAAGAATATAAAAGTATAAACAAAGACTCTTCTTGTGCTCCTTGTCTCTTTTTTAAAGAAAACTCCTTATCAAATATTTTTGTGTAGTGTTGTTTTATTGAAAGATAACTTGTACAATGGATACTATTTCATCCACCACGGCAGATACAGAAGGGACCGAATCCCGAAATGAAAACTCAAAAATAATTGTCGTCCCCAAAGATCCCAAAGACAGGTAAATACGAACTTTTTAATTATCATTATATTATGTATTAATAATTATTATATCGATTGAAAGTTCTCAATCGCGATAACTGCAACCAAAATTGTGCAACCAAAATAGTTCTGTTTCTTTTTTTAAAAAAATCTCAAATTTTAATGTCTAGTGAATCTTGTGAATCTCAAATATGTGGTTTACATGGTGTACGTTTTTGTAACCCTTTATTTTTATTAATATGTATTGGTTTTTATAAATACGTAAATATGTATATCTCTTAAAAATATAAAATTGCATAAATTTGATCCAAATTTCTTCAGCAAAAAAGGGCAGATATGGATATTTAAAGTTATCCGTTCAATGTTCTAACTTTTAACACACTTATTAATAAGGCACTGATTTAAGTGTTTAATTTGGTCCAGGTGTACTCATGTTTTACTCAAAAAAATCAATATAACAAAAAAAATAATCAGAAAACAACTTTACACTTAACAAAACGAGAAACTTAATAAACACAACAAAAGTAACAACAAAATCACAACAGTCTTATCAGCAGGTTGACTGATAGTAAAAATGGTGGATATAATTTGAGCGATGACAAAACATCTCATTTTAATATGAAATGTTTGCCTTACCTGTGCTTTATAATTTATTATAGTAGTTTATTTTTATAGTATTGTAGAAAAATAGAATTTATGAGAAATTGAAAAGATATTCTGGTAAAAACTACTCTTTGGATAAGAGGAAAAAGAGGAATCATATTACATGTGTTAAGCAAATTTTTTTTCAATAGTTAATTAGATAATATAAAATTATAAAAATATAATTATCAAAAATTACATGTGTGTTCTTACTGCTGAACATATCAATTGGCTAAATAAAAAAATGTCTTAAATTAAAAAAAATGGTGGATACCATAAGTATAGTACTATTCTATTGACTAGATAATATAAAGTGTGTCCAGTTTGACTTTCATTCCATCGACTCGTTACAGTCTTTAAAATTAAATAATAACAATAAATGTACAAAATTTTCACAACCTTTGTGGGGTAATTTTCAACTCCAAGAACACTATTGTTTTATTGATTATGAAATTTCATAATTGTTTTTATTTGTTATAGGCTTCTGACATTACTTGAGAAGGTTGACAGAAATGTGGATAGAAACCATGATGAGGCAAAAAGGATTCTGCAAGAAAGACAAAGGCTTTTAGCAACACTGGAAAAAATTAAAAGACGTGCGCTAATGGGGGATATATCAAGCCGTAATTACAATACTATTTAGTTAAGACTTATTTTCTAATAAAATTCGATAAATAATATTTTAAGCTGTTCTGTTTTTTATAGGGGAGAGAGATGACATACTGTGGAAGGCCCGGCGCATTTTGATGCGTGCCATGACTCTTGATGTGACAAGTAGTCGGGAATCTTTGAAGTCGGCTGCAAAGCGCGAAGTAAGCTTTTTTCTTTAACTTTACATTGTATTTCACAAAGCAGGGTAGGCAGAGAAATTGTAGAATAGAAGACACTTTGTTTTACCAAAGTAGGGAAATAAATATAATTATAACCATTCTCCCGAATATCCAACATCATGCTTGCAGTCAGATGCTCTACCTCAAAAGTAAGGAACAAACACCTTTATTGCTTAATTGCTTTAATTAATTAATGATGTTTTTTTCGTATTACACATCACTTATGAATACATAGAGTATATCAATTCTTATAATCACAATATCAAAAATACTGCTATGGAATGTTATGTTATAGTGAAAAATGTTTTAAATTAAGTTTTTTAAACCATTTTACTAACTTCATATTATTTAATGAGGTCAGTCGTGGTGCAGGGGCACAAGCGTGTGACTGCAACCGCGACAGCTTGTGGGTGCAATTCCCACTCGATTCAATATTTACATTTTTTCGGTCTGGTTTCTATTCAAAGCATGGCGTTGAATTCTGCTACTCAACACGCAATGCCTCCAGAATTCTGCGGAAAATGCGGACCCGAGTGTAACACTAGGTTTCCTCTACTAACCCTGATGTGTGCGGGCTACAGCGTGAAGCTAAATTTTTTTAAATTAGTTTTATATTAACACGACTTGTTTTTTTTTCAGATGTATCCAGAATTGGACAAGGAGCTGCTCTTGTTAAAGGATGAAAAACTCAAGCCAATTGTCAAAACATTATTGCGGGTTCGACGTGCTCGATTTGCACATATTCTTGAGAACTAAGGGGATGGTCAACTTTGAAATTGTTGTCCCTTTTATGTATTAGAAAATATATAATAGTTTCCCTCGACATTATTTCATTTAAATTAAGAAGTAGATTGTAAAAGCAAATACAAGGATTTCATGTTTTAACTTCGTACACACTAAAGGTCGTGGGCCCAGGGACACCAGTCTGTAACTGTAACGCGACGGTTGTGGGTTCGATTCCCTCTCGGAGAAATGAATTATTATTTATTAAAAATTTTCATTTCTTCGTTC
>FAPP01011885.1:0-11620 GCA_001485965.1 Heliconius ismenius | reverse complement strand
AAAAAATAACTTTTGACACTAGGGTTAAAATTCTATCCTGCTATATGTGAAACAAAATAAAACAAAAAAATATTAATATACTTACAGGTGTGGTCAGCAGTATTATTGAAAGAAGAAAGGTATTTAGTAACTGGTAGTTCAGATCAAGAATTAAGAGTTTGGAAACTAAACTGGACAGACAAAATCAAAGAGGAAGACAAAATTACACAGCAACTTGAAATAGTAAAGTTGGAAGATGCAGATAATGCAGAGGATACATCAGTTAGTATATATTTAGTATGACTACAATTTCACTGTTATTTATTTAATTTTTTTATAGTACAAGAAGTAGCACGGAAAATTCAATGCAGCTGACTGAATCTTTGTAGTTATAAATTGTACAAAGAACTGCCTAATGAATTTTGACATGGTAAAAATATACTCTAAAGTTTATTTATTTTCATATTTTATTGACTATTTGCCATCAAAGTAGCTAATCACTAATGACAAGTAAAAATAAGGAGACTAGATAAATTACACAGACAAACTTAATAAATATTTCTTTAGTACTTTGGATAATTTACTTTATAATTAGTATAATGATGGTTCTGGGTTCAAAACTCACCCCTACACACAATTTAATTATTTTAGTTCCGCCATTATACATGCAATGTTTCACTAAATACAGGATTGAGTCTGAAGTTGTAAAAATAAACTGTTATTTTTATTATTTTCATTTCTATCATTCAAGATGTTACAATGTCACCAAGTGGGCACACTCATTCGTGGAGGCAAAGGCAGAGTGGTGGGTCTTGCCACAGATCTTGGACAAACCGTACTTGCTTGTTATGGAACTGATTCATTATTAGAGGTATTCTGTTTTTGTTCTGATGAAGAGGCCAAAATAAGAATGAATAAGCGAGTTAAGAAACAGAGGAAAAAATTTATGTAAGAGGTTCTTTTATACTTTTAGTTGGAAGCTTTCAATATATTTCTGTATCACAAAAATCTCTGAGAGACAATGTAATTGCTTATAAGTTTCAGATTTACTTTTTGATTTACTCCCCTAAATCAATTCTATAAAATACTACTCATCATTAAGTATTTACGATAAACTGCACAAAAACTTTAAAATTTATTTTATATTTATAAGATTTTTACTTTTCAAATTTTTTTTGGGAATGTAATTGACATTTTAATAGATTTAGTTATAAGTTAAAAGTTGATACTATGTTCAAATATAACAGTAAACAAAAAGAAAGCGGTGAAGTGGATCCAGAAGTTGCGGAAATATCTGACATTCTGACATTATCTGATGAAGTGAAGCGTCTGTCGTCAGTGAAACTATCAGCTAAGATTAAATCTGCCACATTACTAGTGGGAACTACTGGAGAGCTTCGAGTGGGAGTCACGTTAGCTATTAATACTGTGGAGTTACATAGTTTGACTATTGCTGAAGGAAATGAAGGTATGTTTTAGATTTATTAGTACATAGAATATTTTTAGCTTCACATAGCAGGGTAGACAGAAAGAACCTGGAAAGATCTCGACGTCGCGCTTTGCCTCGTTATCAGCGTGAAAATTTTTTTCGAGTGGGAAAATATTCAATGTACGCTTTCTTATTTTCTTATTATTTTTTTGACGTACATTCAATACATAAGCTATAGGGAAATTATGGTGGTAGGTTCCTGTAGGACTGACACTATTGGAATTTCTATATAACTTGACGATGGTTGTCGAAGGACGACGTTGATAACTCGAAAGCGCTTGCACTGTTCTAATTGAATAAAGAAGATTTTAAAATTATGTAGTTAAGTTGATTTATATTTTTATATTTACAGTAAAATGTTTAAAACAAGTGACTATGCCGGGTCACCAGCGGGAGCCGCGTTGCGTCGCCATCAGTTCAGACAATCTCGCTGTTCTTTCGGCGTCTGTTGATTCTATAAAACTTTGGAACAGGTATGGCTTAGTTTAATTTTTTTAATGTTTATTTTTCTTACTTTTAACATTTTTACATTTAAAATTCAATAATTATGGAGAGGCGAATGAATTAGTTTATATTTTATTTTGATTGATTGATGATTATGTTTGTAAACCTAAATAACAAAAATTGAAAAAAAATATATATAACTCGAACACAGAACAAGTCAATCTTGCCTCCGCACTCTACCAGTCCCATGCGGGCGGCCCCAGGCTCTTACCTTTCTGCCAGGAGACCGCCATGCCCTGGCAGCCTGCGCGGACGGGACCCTTCTGCTGACGGACGTGGGCGCGGCCTCGGTGCTGGAGCACGTGCCCGCGCACCCCTCCGACGCGGGCTGCACCACGGTGGGGCTTACTCCGGACCTGGTTAGTTTACTCTTCTTCTGTGGTACAGTAGATTCGGTTTTCCGGACTTCAATAATGTAGTCAAACATAAGCTTTATGGTGTATCCCGCACACAGCAGGGAAGGCAGAACCTAGTATTAGATACTGTGTTCCCCACTTTCTCACCACCTTAATTTTTTTGCTCTGGTGATATAAATTTAAATATATATTTCATTTCCTTGAATGGGGATCGAACCCACAAACAGTCGTGTTTACAGTAACACTTTGTACCTCTGCGCCACGACTGGCATTAAATAAATATCTTATTATTTTCAGCGTGGATGTTATTCAGGCGGCGGAGATAAAACAGTCAAACTGTGGACTTTTGAACTTATACCGGATCCTACGGGGGATTCCAAAGCTAAAGCAAGTATATATTAGGCGAATATTCTAGTATAATTCGTGTTATTTCTGCCAAAACAAACCAGCAATTAAAATTATAATTTATTTAATATACATTTTGGCTTTGATTTAGAATCTAAATTTTAGATATTTGTTTAAAGTTTTTATTAGGTCATTTTATTGCTACTCTCTATACAAGAAAAAGGATTGTGTACAAAAGTATTATACATTGTGCTATAGTCTTTTTGAAAACTACTCTAATAGTACTACAAAACCTAAGGAAGTATGTACATAAAATTGAAAGCGCTATTTTAAATAAATGTCAAAATATATGTTGGATTGGGAACAATTAAACTCAGCCATAACTAAAAAAATAACCTAGTATTTATAAATCATTTGAAGCCGCAAAGCAATATTGTAATTCCAAATCAAACATCGGCTCTTTGTCTTCTCACTTACCCCTTTACACACACCACATCTTTGATTATATTGCCTCTCCTTCCTATATTTAACTCAAATAATTAAGATATTATAACTCTTTAGGATTATAATATTAGTATAAGCCGTATAGTATAAAAAATTATAATGTCACAAAAAACTCTACTCTAACTCTCGTTATAAAGCTGCAATAACATTTGAAATAGATAAAAATAAATATATATTTTTTAAATTAAACTAAATCTATATTAAACAGGTCCTATCCCTCCTTCATACGCGTACCTTAGAACTAGAGGAAGGCGTGACGGCGGTGTGCATTAGCCCCAACAACAAGTTCATAGCGGTCGCACTCATGGATTCTACTGTCAAAATATTCTTTTTGGACACGTTTAAGGTAATTTTTATTATATTTTTTGTATAATATTTCATATTGTTAGTATTGCCTTAATCTTTATTAGGTTTTTAATATTAAAAATAAAGCTTTCCTTTATATATCAGGTATGTGTTGAATTGGCAGAGATTGAAATAATACGAATTAAAAATACATTTAAATAATATTTTAACCTTTTCATATCAACTATTTTATTTTTATTTTAAACAAGGTACTAAAAAACTTCCTAATAAACTCAAATTTTAAATATATTCTCCTGTACGAATTTGTAAATATATTTATCTCTAAACCACCAGTTCTACCTATCACTATACGGACACAAGTTACCAGTACTTTGTATGGACATAAGCTACGATTCCAACATAATAGCCACCGGTTCTGGCGACAGGAATGTAAAAATATGGGGAATGGACTTTGGAGATTGCCATAAGTCTATATTTGCACACAATGATACAGTGACAGCGTTGAGATTCGTGCCCACTACCCATTACTTCTTCACGGCGGGGAGAGACGGCAAAGTGAAACAGTGGGACGCCGATACATATGACAATATCATTACTTTGAATGTGAGTTTGATTGTTTTTTTTATATATTGGTTTATCATAATATGTATATAGTGCATTTTTTATATGTATTGTTTTTTAAAATTGAATGAATATTTTTACAATATTAAAATACAAATAAATATTTGCTAGTAATAATCTTTATCATAAAAATAGAGAAGATGACAGATATATCAAATCAATATTTTTGCTATCATTAAGTCCGAGATTTTTATTTCTTCGCTCTAGTACCGAGGCAAAACACGGCGTTGTGTTCTGCCACACAACACGCCATGCCTCGAAAATTCAGCGAAAGTTCATATCGAAGTAAATACGGAGTGTGTTAAAACTAAGTTGCCTACCCTGCTATATGTGGGATACAACGAAAAGCTGAAATAAAAAGGAAATTACTAATATTTATTATTGATTGAGTGATGCATATGCGAATTGATAAAATACTGCAAATCTTATCAAAATATGCATTGTCTTATATAATTAAAAAATAATGTTAGATTAAAAAAAATATGTATAAAATATCAATTCCCACCAGGGCCACGCCTCCCCCTGTAGCAGTCTATCAGTGGGCGCGGGCGGCCTTCACGTGACGTCATGCGGTGCGGACGGCGCCCTACGACTGTTTACCCGAAGCGAAGAGCCACTGGTTCTTGGCGACGAGGACGAGGAGCAGGAGGGGCTTGCGACTGGAGACGATCATGTTGGTTCGCTTGGTTTGGTTTTGTTTGAGCTGTATGTTTGCCGTTTGCCTCTTTTTTATTGTATGGATTTTTCATTGTTTTTATTTTATAAATCCCTGACGCAAATCAAGAAATACTTTGTGGGTTTTGTAATTTTTTTTATTGTTAAAGCATAAACATTAACTATTTTTACAGGCACCAGTGCCAGGGCTGCCAGGGTTGGTCATGCCGACTAAGAAAACAATAGGAGCTGAAAAAGCTGTGAGTACATATTAATTAACCAAATATATGTTTTATATTTTATTTGACGGATTTAATTATTGTTTTTAAATAGATTCTATAACATGAAAATATACAGATTATTAATTAAAGTGAGTCCATCGCGGCGCAAGCGTCCAAGCGTGCGACTTTATGGGTGATGGGTTCAATTGCCACTCGGTGGAATGTTAAATATATTCATTGTCTCACTCTGGTATCGCTATGGTATCGTGTTGAGTGGCGTTGAGTGTTGAGTCTCAAGAATTCGGTGGATAATAGGCAACGAAAATGTCTTAATGGGGAACAGAGGGATGGGAACGGAACTTAACACGACCAGTTGTAGCCGCCTTGAAGTTAGTCGTAAACGGCTGCCCAGATTTGATTTTATGATTATTTTCTTCGCGGGGGGTGTACAATGTACAAAACTTTAAAAAAGCTACGACATATCGGCTATACTGTACTGCACCATAGTTTTATATGCTATTTTATTTTAATTTCTAAATATCCCAAATAAAAAACTATACACATTTCAGGCGGATTCCATAATGGAATGTCTACAAATAGGATTGGAATATCAAAACCAAGTGGAGGAAGCTCGCGGGCAGTTTGTCCAACCACCTGTACTGATGGCGGCTTATAACTGTTCTACACCTGAAGACTTCTTACTTGAGACAGTTAAGAAGATTCGATCTAGGTATATCAGTTTTGTATTATAATAAAATATTAATTTTATAAAATTAATATAAATATTAATTTTATTATTCAATTAATTTTATTAATTGAATTATTATTATTTAATTAAAATTAATTTATAATAATTTTATTTTAATTTGTCTTTATTATTATTATTAATTAAAATACATTATATAGTTTAGAGATATTTTTTTTATATCAACAGTACAAATACAAAATACAAATATTATTTTAGCTTGATTTAGCAAAAAGTAAAAGTTTTATCATAATTCACACACATTCACATTGAAAGTAAACTTGCAGTACTATCGTTTCAAATATATCAAGTGTATATTATTATTAAATATATTAATATTTCTATATCTAAAATATTTTTAAACCTTATTTTAAACCATTAAAATAATAATACTAAAAATGTTTTCCCAATTTTTAGTGAATTAGAAGAGGCTCTTCTCCTCTTGCCCTTTAGCAACGCGTGTTCGATAGTACGTCTTTTACCGACTTTACTGGAGCGAGGTGATCACCGCGAGTTACTTTGCCGCCTCGCCTTGTTCCTGCTGAAGGTGCACCGCGCGCCGCTGTTGGCGCACGCACCACTATTGAAGCACCTCATACAGATACAGGCCAAGGCGGCTATACGGGTTAATGAACTGAGGGTAATTATTTTTAAAATTGATGGATGTTATTATTTTAAAAAGTTTTTACTTAAATACATTAATTCTTAGGTTTACGCTATTTTCATCTCTTCAGGTATATGCGGGTGTATCCCGCAAAAGCAAGCAAAATAAATGAAAATACTAATAAATAATTCAACATTTTTTGTCATGCTTTTCAATGAATATATGATAGTCGTCTTTATTTTTGATACTATATGTCATTTTTATTAACATATCGTTTTTATTTTTGCTGCTATATATTCCAATTGCTAGGTGTCACCTACATTAAAAAAATAATAATGATATAGTATATTAAATTAAAATATTTAAAATAGGACATGATCGGGTTCAACCTCCACGCGCTTCAGTGGCTACAGCGCTCCGCGGAGGCGGCGGGCGCCGAGCAGCCCTTCCGCGACGCCACGCGCCGCGCCCAAGACGCGCGCCGCCGCCGCCGCGCGCTCAAGCGACCCATCGTTACTGTTACTTAGATATTATATTATGTGGAATGTTTAATTGAACTTTTATTCATACCGAACCACCCTCTCTAATAGAGAGGATTTCCAAGTTTTAAACATCCTATATGTACCAGCGTAGGTAAAAAGGATTTAATATTCTAGTCAGGGTAACGCATAGTTTTCAAAATATCAATAAACAAAAATAAGGATAAATACAATATAAATAAAAATACAACAAAAAATTAGCTGCTATATTTTATTTGTAAAAAAATATTCTACTCACTACATAGCCAATATATCAGTTAAAATTTAATAATTTAAGTATCCATCCCTGCGTAAGTCACATTATTTATCATCTATACAACAATAATAATGAATGTTTCACAATGAGTATTCCGGCGTCTCGCAAACGCCACTAGCGGATAATTTATGCTGAAACTTACGTCGAAATGAGTATACATCATTTGGAGGAATAACGATCAACAGATTTTTATGGTCCTTTAAGCTTAGTGAAGTCATTTAAACTATTATATTTTACAAGGAATCGTAGTTTAACGATATACCAGAGAGAAGTGCTTAAGGCTACACTTAAATGGAATCTCTCGCGCCGGTCCCACACACAACGTGTACGAACACGAAAATATAAACATATTTAGGCCCGTATTTATACACCGGTGCCAAGTCTAACATCGATCTTGAGATGCTGTTTTCATTTAGAAAACAGCATCTCAAGATCGATGTCAGACTTAAGAGCGACTCATAAATACAGGCCGTAATGCATGATTGTAGCCGTTGTGAATGTGGACACGGCTTTATTATTTTTAATTGACAATATTCACTTTAGAATGCAGAATAAGTTCAGAATAGTGCATACAAATTGCTCTCCTCCACTACGTATCACAATATTATTGCTTTTCGGAAACACACACTAACACATATCACATATCGAGTAGAACATCTCATCGATAATATCGATCTCCATTGCGGAGGAATATAAAAGTTACGTACAAAATAAACACGAGACATTATTTCTTTACAGTGACCGTCAGTCTTATTATCGCAATGTTTTCACGTGGAATTTCACTTTTATCATACAAAGCCAATATTTCAGCATAAATTATAACATTACAAAATATAGTGTCCTTGCGGTTGAAGGTTGAAGTCGTTAAAATATTATTACATAATTGAACAGGTAAAATTACGAACACTAAGACCATCAATTATAGTATTACAATTGATGGTCTTAGTGTCGATGATGATCGGAACACGTTCATTCAATTTTATTATTACAATTGGATGACCGGAACACGTTCATCCAAGGACCATCCTTCAGAAATGAAACCAACAAGGCTCTACCTGCAACCTGCAATAGACGGCATAAACGAGAAACAAAATCACAAAACACATGCTTTGTTAGACGTAAGCACACAACACAACCTGTTTATTAGTAACTTCATATAGACACATTGTTCGTACCGCCACACCGTAAACCTAAATCAATAATAAATAATCATACGTCCGTATGGTATGATTCAAATGCGACGCATCATATTTCC
The DNA here is from genome assembly GCA_001485965.1 of Heliconius ismenius. NCBI lineage: Eukaryota > Metazoa > Arthropoda > Insecta > Lepidoptera > Nymphalidae > Heliconius > Heliconius ismenius. Next base: position 3,242 of record FAPP01011885.1, on the reverse strand, counting down.
TGTATATTTTTGACGTATCCACCAAAGTGTAAGGTACCTACATAAAAACTAAATATAGCTATGAGGTGATTTTTTTTTGAGAGATTCGACCAATTGCCAAGACCCAAGTTGAACAATCAACTAGATATAACTAAAAACGTAATACGACTAAGAAAAATGTACAGAATAATAAAGAATAAAAATAATACTGTATCACTACTGCGAGCAGCAATGCTTAGCGGAGGCTTGTCGCAATCCCCTTCTAGATAACGATCACTGAATGAATCTCCAAAATTATCAATTATCCTAAACACATTAAAAAAAATCATTTAATTTACAAAATAAACATCAAACTGTTTAATACTTGTGTATAATATAATGCCTTCTTAATATATGTATCTTTACATAGATTAGAGAAAGAGAGCCGAAATAGATATACTATTTAGAGAGCAAAGTTTTATAGATTATCAAAAAGTTAAGTATAGGTATTTTACGTGCTAAAAGATTTTAGGTTTTATTGTCAATGTAAAGAGCCGCCGACAGCGTACGGCGCGACCGCATCGTAACTACAGTGATCCCAATATCAAAGGATAAATAATCTCAATTTTTAAAGCTTTAAAATACAATAATATTCGAGCGTTCACGATATATATATGTATAAAAAAATTAGCTGCAGCGGAAGTAGCGCTCACAAGTAAGCAAGGTCTAGCTAAAGATATCACAATGTCTCAAAGACTGCACAAAATTACTGGCCCGTGGGGGGGATTCATATAATAAATAAATTAATACTAAAATTAAGTAGAGACGTTAAGTAAAGGACGGTGATCGAATGATTCGAGACAGACGATTGGCGAGAACTAAATGACACTAGTGGACACGGTGGAACTGCTTTAGGACACAAACGATACAATACATTTTGTCCTGAGATTCTTCACTTCATAAAATTGTGTAAATTCTTTTGTAGGCTAATACTTTCACGATTTAATCTATTATATATAATAATAATACCGAAAAGTACGTTAAGTATGAAGATATTGCGCAGTATTCAACGTGTGCACCGCTACCTGTCTATAATATTAAGTGTCATAGAAAAAATTGACATTATTGCTCTTGTTTCCTAACTAAGTATACTTTTTAATACTATATTTAACAAAAATTCGCAAAGACGTCGCTCGCATTCTGTATAATATGAGACTCACTTATTATTGCTTCCAACTTCGACGACGATAAGACGACGAACGTCCGCCTGAATCGAAAACGAACAAAAAAAAAATACTTACATTTAAATACTGACCGAAATTGGGAAATAAATAACTATAAATTTTACGAATCGCATTTAAAAACTAAAGTTAAAAGTAAAAATTAATAAAAAAAAATGTACAATACCCTAAAACTGACCTAAACCTAAACGAATACTCGCATCCTGCTATAGGTAACCGTTTATATAATTTCACGAATACAAGAGAGCATTAAGGCAAGGTTGTCGCGTTCACACAGAGACAATATACTACTGCAAATATGATAATAATATAATAATAATAATATATAATAATTACCAGACAAAACCGAACGTAGAGATATTCACATTTTATTCACAACTTTCATTATAATTCATCATTCGTATATCACATTGTATGGGAAAAATATTCGAATCTTTTTTTTATTGGTACCGACCTACCCTATAGGCACTGAAGCCGCTTCTAAAATATCATAATGCCCTGCGTATTTATAATAACATCTTATAATACAATATTTATTGAATCAGATCTGTAATGGAGATTTTTAAAATAAAGGAATCTAAATTTAAACGTGCTTTTTTTATATTAGAGTAGTAATAAAATGACAAATTTGTTTGAAATATAGAGGAAGTAGAAAAATATTTTAATTGTTATATATTTTTTTAATATATTAATATATCAACAACTATTATTATACTGTCGGAGAGAAAAATATTCTGCGCTTAAATTTAGATTCCGTTTTGGTGTTTTTTAAATTTATTTTTACTTATATTTTTAAAACGAAAGATCTAAATTTTTTTTATAAATGGAGGTATTTTAACTTATTACAATTTATAAATCTTTAATACTTTAAAATTATATCAGAAACATATTAAAACGTTTCATTGAGTATAGTACTAGGGCTTAACAACGAATACTTCAAAAGAGAACTAGTTATTTTAATTATTAAATATATATTTAGTGAAACTCTTTAAAAGTACTCGTTATAATAACCGTTATTTGGAAGAAACGTTATCTATGGTATTTAACTGGCCGTTATTAAACGCGGTTCAAATTTGTATGGAGCTGCATACGACCCTCGTCAAGCATTATATTAATTTAGTCATCAAGAGACTAAGATTATTACACGAAATTAATTAAATATAATAATATAGTTATTAAATATTAGTTGCATGTAAAAGAACAGGTTTTTGTTATAAATACATATTAAACGTGAATAATCGATACGCTCTTGAATACTTTATAACGCTTACATGTCGAGAGTTGTCGTTTATAGGCAGTGCCTGATTTTTTGATCGTCAATTAAAACAATAACTAACTTCTTTAAGTAAGAAAATATGGTACTTTTTACTGTAAGAAATCTAATCCTAAGAAATCTTGAAAAATAAAATAAAATGGGTAAATTATATGAGAAAGTGTTATTATTTTAACCGATCAATTGGTATCACAGGTGCGGTCAGTGCGTCTCTTCGGCGGCGACGTGGCTCGCTACTAAGTTGAGGGGAGCCTCGTCGTACTCCGGCATGTTTCGGCCCACCTGCAAATATTACAAAATTTACTTCATTTGTATACAAAAATAATATATAATACTTACGAAAGAAAAATATCTTTATTATCTGATTATGAATGTATGATGGATTTCATGGAATTAGAATTTATAGTCTATATCGAAAATATTTCTATTTTTCCGATTTGTTACCACCAACCAAGTGTTATAAGTGTTATGCCCAACTAAGTAAGGTAAGGCTCATTACCCAACGTTCTGTAAATGAAAAAGTATAAAACTGAATGACTTATTTTTAAATCTTCCCTAGTCTAAAAGTTTGTTTTTCCTTTGAGAGGATCATTCAAAACCCAAAATTACATTGTAAGATATTTATGAATCAGGGTCTGACAATTTCATTTTTCCCCACCTGGTAGACAAAGTGGGGCATTGAGTTCCGCCTTTAACATGTAATATCTCGATAATCAAACAAGAAATAGGCAATACAGTGAGTTAATATCAGATAACGTTCTCTTGTCTAC
>FAPP01011877.1:974-13276 GCA_001485965.1 Heliconius ismenius | reverse complement strand
ACCAATTTCCGGTGAATTCTGGTTGATATTAAATACTTTGTTTCTTCGATTGGGAATCGAACCCACAAGCAGTCGTGTTCAGTCAGACATTTGTACCCGTGCGCCACGAGTGGCCTCTAAATTTAAATATATAAAAACAATATACTTTTAACATTTAATTTAAGCATAACAACATTCATCTTAGCTGTTTGGATATTGGATCAAGCAAATGGTAAATAATCTGTATCAGTTTAGGCATTAAACAAGTTCTACCGAAAGGGGGTCAAAGACTATAAAAACTTGCAACACTGCAGTGACGTCACGCGCGGAAATAGCACAGCGCATTCAACCTATTTCGACCTTGCCACATTATTTTAAAATCTGGACATATTTTTATATTTTAATTTTTTTTTCGTTTTTTTTATTATTATTGTAATGAGTGTGATATTTGTAGTATTTTGCAAACACTTTTGAACCGTCGAATGAACATAATGCTTTCATCAATAATATATCGTCTGTTACAATAAGTTAAACTTGAAACGATTAAATGTTTATTGATTAACTTAAAAGTAACTTATTTAATTTACGTCTTATATTAGTTAAAACACTATTAAAATTGTTTTTGAGATATAAAAATGAGATAGGAGTTTTTTCTAAAAAGCATTTGCATAAATTTACAATCAACATTTACATCTATTACATAGTAGGTAATGTGGTTATGCACAGATAACAAATCGAATTAAAACTAAAGTAAAGAGAAAATCTATGATTTGTGACGGTCAAAACTATTATTATTATATAGACGCGTAATGTTATTCATTTAGTTTTCTATGAGTTTATTATACATATATTTTTTGCTTCACGCTGTATCCATCATGAAGCAAGGTAAACAAAGGAGATCAAGCGTTAAGACACTCCGTTCCCCATGGAACTCAAATCGCACTTCAGCTGAACCAGAACAAGGGAATCCAAATAATTCACCCCTCAAATGGGAATCGAGACCACAACCGTTATGACGTTTTATCTCTGCGCCACAACGGTCTCATTATATAAAACATATTTATTTATAGCATTACACGGTCCATACAATTATGTTACAACACAACAATGTTAACAACACGTTAAATGGAGAACATTAAATATTTTAAATGGCGCATTCGTTATTTTTAGCCCTTATAAAAAAACTTTTGACCTACATTCATTATTCATCGAAAGCTCAAAAATGGAACTAAAGAATAAACTATTCAAATAAAAAATGAAATGCACAATTTTTTTTTATTTATTTATATAAATATACATATATGTAGGTATTTTATGTACATTTCTTTTATTTTCTATTTGAACATAATTCTGAAAAACCTATTTTCAACTGTGAAATTTATTTGAATGGACGTTAAAAAAATGTAGTGGCTGGTTAGTTATAAATAACTAAATAATAAACACTGTGTATGTTATTAAAAATTACTGAAGCAATTATGATATCCGCATAGCAGGGTAAACAGGGGGAAAATACATAGTATTAAGACACCTTTTTACACCAAGTTTTGTCTACCAAAGCATATAGATTTAGAATATTTTTTCAGATTCATGTTGTTTCTCGTACATAGCAGGGTAAGAAGAGGGAACCTGAGAACCTAGTGTCATGACAAACTGTTCCCCATTAAGACACTTATCGCTGATTTTTTGAAGGCATTGCGTTCTTGAGTGGCGGAGCTCAACGCCGCGTAACGAGGAAATAATGTTAATTAAAATATTCCTTTACCCCGAATGGGAATCCAACCTACAACTGCCGCGTTCACAGTCGCACGCTCGGGACCCTGCGGTATGGCGGCCTCTAAAATTTTAATAACTTACACAAAATAACATTTTGTAATTTTGTCCACGTCGTGACCGAGTGGCTGCATCCATCTTAAACAATCTGTGACAGAAACTAGTATAATGAACTTACGCTTTGATGTAGCCAAAATAGATGGTAGAATAATGGGACTATTAACAAACCCCACTTCGAATCCTACTCGGAAGAATGAAATATTTAGGTAATATTTTCATTTTCTCATTGTAGTAACGAGGCAAAGCTCGTCGTTCAGTTGCGCCACTCAACACGCAATGAATTGGCGAAAAATAGGGACCAAAAGTATCTTTATGATAAACGGAGTATCTTAACACTAGGCTCCCTAGGTTATCTCTGCCCACTCTGCTATGTCTGGGATACGGCATGAAGTTAAAAAATAGAAACACCATCGTAGCTCAGTAAAAGGATCTATTGCACACGCTATAGTTATAATTTCAATCCAATCGCAATTTAAAAAGGTAAACTCAACAAAATATGTATTTGATAAGTGAAAAAAAAGAAATTAATTAAACATTAAGGATTAGACTAGCAAAATTCTAAGAAATCATTCATACTCACTTTTATTTTTGAAACTAGCAGCATTTTTCATTTTTCAAAAAGTGTGTCACAGGGTTATAAATTTAGTCCTATTTTTCCATTAACCCATAATTCTCGTATAGTCGCTAACTATTTGTATACAATTTCATTAAGGCAACGTGGAAATACCTGTGGGAGGTGCACAACATAAGCCACGACAACTATGTTACCTTACGACGTTATCTAATTTGTTTATTGAGACTTTACTTAGTAATCTATTACTACAAGAGTACGCTTGCAACAACATTGGGACTTGAATGCCTTTGTTTAATGCGATGATTGTAGATTCAAATTCTACTTTGGAGAACAATAATATGCTTTTTATGTAAATCATAAAATATTATTTAATTTAATTAATATGTCAAAATGAGTAAAGATAGCAAAGAGCGAGTAGCACAAGGGAACACGCGAGCGACAGTAAACACGACAAGTTGTGAGTTTGATTCTCACTCAAGGAAATGAAATGTTTAATAATGCCTTAAGAATTTGCCAGAAAATGGGCAATGAAAGTGTCTTAATGGGAACGGAAGGTCTTAACACTACGTTCACACCTCTGCCTACCCTTCTATGTGGAGAATAAAGCTTGAAGCTTAAAAACCTATCTAAGTACCTAGTAGTAGTTTCATACGTGCGTTGTCAGTCAGTCACTCAATTATGGAATAGTTTTATATAAATATCTGAATGTGAAGAGACATATGACATCTCTTTACCACACTCTATGCTAGCTCTACAGTTCTACATTCTTTCTTTTAACCCGGCGATGAAGAAATAAAAATATTAATAATAATTTAATAATATTTATTAATATTTATTAAATACCTTTAATATTTATTAAATAAATTGAAACTGATACAAATAGAACAACATAATACTACAACTTTACTCTAGTAGAGTTGTAAGGAACGCTGTACATTCTTTATAATGCAAGCGAGTGGAAAAAGTGCAAATATAAAACATAAAAGGCATTTGCTAACTACATGTGATGTTCTCAACAGTCATTTGAAGCATTAGTACAAATGTACGCTTTATAATTATGAGATTAGAGTTCTATTTAGCTACACGCTGTATCCCGCATATAGCAGGGGAGAGGGAACCTAGTGTTAAGACACTTCGTTCACCACGCCCCGCCCAATATAAGAGCGGGTGGAGTGGCGAAAGTCTAACGGCGCGTATCATCAATATCTTTTCCTATACCATTAATTACTAAATTTTTTATAAGGATAATTGAAATAATTATATATTATAATTGCCTTTTATTCAGCTTCACGCTGTATCCCTCATCTCTAGGGTAGGCAGAGTGAGACTAGTCTTAAGACATTCCACTTTCCGCAGAATTCTGGAGGCATTGCGTGTTGAATGGTGGAACTTAACGCCGCGCATTGTCTCGACACCAGACGAAGAAAAGGAAATTAAATATTTCACTTCCGCGAGGGGGAATCGAGCCCACAACCCGTCCCGACTACAGTCACTGTGACCCTGCGCCACGATCGATCTCTTAATTGCCTTTTCTTTCTATTATATAAAAAAAACCAGCATATTTGGCAAACAACTTGACTATTCAAATATCACGATTCATAAAATATTCTATTTATATGAAATTCCATTAGCCATATTGTTTGACACCAAACAAACTTTTTTATTGAGCCCTAACAAAATGAATATCAATAGCCTACCTATTGATGCCTCGGGAGACGAGAACATGAAAATATATATTTTAAAACGCCCATCTATGATATTGTAGTAAAAAATTGTGAAAGTACCTAATTTGATTTTTATTTGAGACAAATTAATCATACATGTAATTTTTTAAGACAAAAATATTGGAAAGTCTGTTGAATTGTAGCTTCAAGCTTTTAGAAACCCTAGAGTTAGGACACTCTTTTCTACACATTCCGTATTTATGTATTAAGAGCGGTGAAACTAAAGTAATTGACATAATTATATTCAATTCCCCAAGTGCGATCGAATACTCTACTTTCGCGTTAGAATCAAAAGCTGTACTGTGCCACTGTGACGTCATATAATACCTAAACGCCTTTTAATAATAATATTAGATAACTTAGATCTATAATTAATATTATAAACCTAAGACTTTGTTTGGTTACATACACTAATCCCAAGAATCACTAGTTTTATTTGAAAAAATATTTTTTACATTATATAGACTATAATATAAAAAGGCAAAAGGAAGAAGGCCTTCGGGGAACGCTATTTGCTATACTATATCACATTTATTATTTCAATTCAACTTACTGTACCTGGATCATATATAAAACACGTGGACAAGCCCGTAAATACAAGCACTATAATATCTAAAGTGGCAATAAAATCTAAAAAAATACATAATTGTATTAAATATTAGTAACGATTACAAAGAAACAATCGACGCGGTGTTTAATAGAATATTATTCCACAATAAACAAACATAAGAATAGAATTCCTTCACTGTGAAAATTTTACTTTATTCTTAAAAAAACATATGACGCTTTATGTGAACTCTGAATCTTTCATTACTCTCTAGTCGCTGTAAATCAAATTCAGGTCAGATCGACCTTTTGTTGAAGTTACAGGTACAAGTACTTTCAAAGATACGTCGGGATTGAAGGCTAAAAAATCTGTTATTGCTAAACCTATATTACGTTCATTGCACTATTGCTTGTGTTGAATACATTTAAAAAATAAGAGTTATTAAAACCCAATTTAAACTACGTTTTTTATAATAGATCTTAAGTATACAAATATATAGTATATAAACTATCATATTTTCTTACAATGCAGCATGAATCGACATACTCTTGAATATTTGGATATTGAGTCCAGGCACTCAGGAACTTGAAGAAATTTTAAAAATCAGCTTCTCGCTGTATCACGCATACAGCAGAGCAAAGGGAATGTAATGTTAAGAGACTCCGTTGTTCATTTTCCGCCGGATTCTGAAGGCATGGTATGTTGAGTGGCGGAACTCAACACTGCGGTTTTGACCAACACCAGAGCGAAGAAATGAAAATAAAAATTTGTAAAAATAATGTTAATTTCCTCGAGTGGGGATCGGACTGACAAGAAATGTGTATATTTTTAAAATGCTTTCTCCGATCAAGCTTTGCTTAGAAAAGTCTTTTTAGTTTCCTCATCCAATACGCAGCTGTCACTAATGGGCCAGAGAGAGAGCAGAAGGCAATATCTTAATAACGTCATCTTTACTTGATGCAGCTTCACGCTTTATCCTGCATAGCAGGTTAGGCTGAGAGAATCTACATCGACATGGGTTCTTTCGAAAGTCAACCTTAAAGGCCGGCAGCGCATATGTAGAACGTCTGATGTTATACGTGGTCGTAGGCGGCGGTGATCACTTACCATCAGACTTTCCATAAAAATGTCATTGTCAAAACACTCCTTTCTCTGGTTTCCGTGCCAATTCATACCATTCCATAATGATTGGCGGAACTTACCAAAAAAATAATAATAATTACCTCGTGTAGGAAACGAAACCACAACCGTAACGTTCACAGTAAGGCCACGCCACGATGGTCTCAAATGCTGAATCTTTATTTTGTTTAACATTATATTCATATAGAGTCAAAAAATCTATATATATACGAATATATATAAAACTTAAGGATTGAATGACAGATGACGCAAATCCGGAACTACGCGGCGTAGAACTCTGAAATTTGGCATGTAAGTTAGGGAGGGTAAGCACTAATAGAAATTCCGACTACACCGTTAAAAAACAAGTTACGCTTTATAATCCACGCAAACGATATATGCGAGCTGCTACTGGTTATATACATATTATAGCAAAATAAATTATATAAATACCTCGTTTACATTTTATTTATATATTTGAAGTGGAAATTAAAAATGCATTTATATCATATTTTTTATCTTGAACCAACGCCAAATATTCTAATGAGATGTCAAATTTTTATCACTTGTCATAATCTCTAAAGTAAACTGTCAATGTAGCGACATCTACCGCACTTTCTTCTAACTGCGCTATAAATTTAGCTTTCGCCAAAACAATTAGAAACGAATTATATACACATATATATTTAAAAAAAGTGTTACTATAATAAAAAAATAAATTCTTGATAATAAATATTGTTTTCCTTTTAAACATTATCATTTTGAGCTTAAATTTAGGTAAATTTAAGAAAATAACAATAAAATTGTACATCAGTGTTGTAATGTGGACTTTCATTTTGTAAATGTTTATAATATGTATTAAATTAAGCTAAAATTTAAAAAAAGATTATAAATATTTGGCAAATACGAAGAAAAATAGAAAACTTTTGCAATTGAAAAAAAAAATCATCTCTGGATAGATATTAATTACCACTCAAAATCGGATAGTGTGGTATAATGATTCAATATAAATATAATAATTAATAGACTATCCCAAAAGAAGATAAAACTAGACATTTCTATCTTACTAAAGATTTTCTTAAACTAAATAAAAATAAGAAGTATGATATTTTAACCAGTGTAAGTTAAAAATTTGTGAAAAATGAACGTTCAATAAATTATTGTATTCATGTATTAGATTTGTTTTTAAAGTAATAAGGCTTAGTACTAACTGTGTGTATTATTGATATGATGTCGAGCTTAATTTTTTTTTTGTATATGAGGTATACATTTTTTTATTACTTGTTCAAATTATATCGGTATTATTTCATCTTGCATTTTCATGTATTAGATAAAATATTAGTTAAAAGGTACCAGAGATATATATTTAACATCTCAATCTTTCCGTTAAAAGTTGTCGTAACAAATGCAGGAGCCATGCATTAAAAATATATAAAAAATTAATAAAAAAAAATTCGACACATTTGTATGCAACTTGAATAAAAACAGATTTTTTATTTCACACTATGAGAAACAGTAGTGACGTATAGCGGATATGTCATTGACCCCATTTCTCGGTATGACTGAAACAACATCATTTTAACTTTAGATGTAAAAATCTCAGCCTCATTAATATTTGCTCTAGATTTTAGCTATAGAAATTAGTGACCATAGTGACCCTAGTGTCTCGAAAACGAACCTTAAGCAAGGCCCATGTGGGTAAGTGAATTAAATAGGTTACCTAGCTCTTGTAATTTCTGAGGCACAAGTGCGCCTTACGTTTATCAGCTACAGAGCCTTACCACCGCAAATCTGATACAACGAGGGTACTATCAGATTTTTTTCTATTACCATTGAATGTAGAAGGAAAATTGGCTAAAAAATGATGGGGTTTCTATATCATATTGGTATGACACCTCACCGCCAGCTCGTTTATGGTAAATACACATACTGACCGAAAGCACCACCAGTTCACACTACACATGCCCGCGTTTGCACTTTGCCCGTCATGGCCGTGTTGGCTATCGACCGCGCCGGCCCGCGCCGCCCAGCGACTGACGCGCGGGCCGTGCGCGCGCACCGCACCCCCGACCCCGCCCGGACCCCAACTTTCAGCCATCCATCCGATCGCACGAAAACCCTGTCGATCTGTTTATATTGGTTAAAGCTCAAATTGTAGTGACTGACTAGTGTTATGCACACCGTTCTAGGACATTTTAAAATATGGAGCTCTTTGAGCTTTTTTGTAGGACTACCCTCATCTATATTCAATTTGATTCATAGGCATGTCCATTATTACCACTTTGAAGCTTAAAAACGGAGCATTTTATTGAAATAAGCTCAAAAAAAACATAATTGAACGTAACAAATCATTCTATTCACTGCCGTTGCGGTTATAGTAAGAACAGATAAAAACAACCGTTTCCGGTCTGCATAACCTGAAATAGTACAAAATATATAAATTAATTTATCAAAGTTGGTTAATAGTTTTAATTACTATTATAAATTAAAAACTATACCAGAATAGAAGCTATGTCACGTGACGCCCGGAGGCTCTTTGGTGTTTATTTTCGGGCGCGGCGCGGCGCGTGCCCGTCGCCATAGCAACGCAACGAAACCACCCGAGCCGCCCCGAGCCAGGCCGAGCCCAGAAAAACCTAGCTCCTTTTGGAAAAATCTTGATTGATTATACGTTTATTATCTATATTTAACTTAAATGTAAGTAGATATGTCATGAAAATATATTATATTTCTTATAGGAATATTTTGTGTATCATATGTTATTTATGTATGTGTTTATAATTCATTTTATTTTCAGCTTTACGCTGTATCCCGCATATAGTGAGGTAGGCAGAGAGCCTAGTGTTAAGACACTTTGTTCTCCACTTCTTGCTCGTTTTTCTGGACATGCGTGTTGAGTAGAAGATCTTATCATTTATATAATTATTTACTGTATATTGAAAGTTTAAATTTACACAGATTCATTTATATAAATGGTTCTTATGAATATTCATAGAAACCATTTATGTAAATTAATAGAGAATCAAAATAAAGTGCTCACTCGACTTATATTTCTACCGTAATAGAAAAAATATTAAATGGCAGAACTCTATGTAAATAATTTCGTTGGTCTAGTTTCTAATTTATTAACCTAGTGTTAAAACACATTCCCCACTTCCCTCCCAATTTTCGAGACAATGCGTGTTAAGCGTTGGGTCTACCAGAGCGAGATAATCATTCTCCCGAGTAAGAATCTGTTGTATATTTGATGGAATAGGGGTCAAGGAAACGAAGCGTTAGTTTATAGGACACTTCTGCCTACAACCTGGCTCGCAGACTGGGCCCCTGCTACGTCCATGTAACAATATAAATAAACAACAGGATCGAACCCACAACCCACGTTTACATTCAGAGGGTGTGCTACTGCGCTACGACGACACTATTACGCAATAGATTAATTTTACGTTGTATGTTGTATGTCATACGTTTTATATTTGTGTATGTCTGACGTTTGTACCGTTTTAATGAAACCGCTTTAGGCGGTAACGGAAATTCAATGTCCACTGTACATTATTAATTTGAATCCTATTTAAATGAAAACTTGATTGCAAATAAATAATAACACTTTTATAAATAAAAATAATATAAATGTAAAAAATACAGTTTGACAACCTGCTAACTTAAGTTTATAATTACGTGTCAACCTTGTAATTTGTACTTCCTGTGGACCTACAATCCTGACCTGACCTGTAATATAATTGGTACGGAACCCGCTGTGGACTGTCCGACTCTCACTTTTTGTGTCCCATATATTTACTGAAGTACCTTCACATTGTATCTCTTAAGATACTTTCAATTCCCACTTTCCGCTGAATTCTTAAGCCATTAATTGTTGAGTAGCAAAACTCAACATCGTGCTTTGCCTCGTTACCAGAGCGAGGAAATGAAAATATCATATTTCATCCCCCCGATTGGGTATCGAACCCACAAGCGTCGCGTTTACAGTCGACAAGAGAAAAAGAGAAAAAATTGTAACGATTAGAGAGCGGTGATTAACCTTATAATAAAAATACTAAATCACAAAACTTATTTTATATTGGACAATTAGATTTTTTCTGATGTTTTATTTTTGGTAATATGTTTCCAAAGCTACAATTTTTGTTGAGGCCGACAATATTGACGTGCATTCTTTTGACCTGTCGCTTGTACGTTTTTTAGCCGATTTTGAAAAAATGTCAATCTAAATTAACATCCTTCCATTTACAATACCTATAATACAAACAATTCTCTTTGTTCAAACTTCTGATTTGATTTACAGTCGTATGTGCACGCGAACTCGGTTCTGGGTTCAATCCCCACTCGGGGAAAACAATAATTTCTCTACCTCTGTCTGATAATAAAACTTAGTATAAACTTATGTACAAGTTAGCACTAGCCCAGAACTTAGAAGATTATCTACAAAGCGCAAAAACTTACGTAACTGACGACTTCGCCGTCCTAGGTATTGATAAAATATTCTCAAAAGGACAGAAGCTACGGTGCTACGGCGTAGCTCCATGAGCTCTATGGTTTGTTGAGCTGTTGTAATAAAATTTATTTTTATTCTATAAGAAAGTATACATTAAATGCGGTCATAGCTAACAACTTAATGCTCTGAGCAGATTAATATTTATGCATATTTAAAAAGATATTGACCACTAACTTATTAAATCTGATTTTTAACTCAATCGTTACTATCCCAATTATGAAAATTAAAAATCTTCACTATTTTTCTTAATTGACGGACTGAATTGTCCGCAACACGGAGAAATCATCTGTACATAAATTATCATATGAAAGAAGTGATGGATACATAATTATTCAGTAATTAAAAAAAATCTTGCGACATTTGTGGGTTCGAATCCCACTCAGGGAAATTGGATTATGATTTATTAATATTTTTATTTCTTCTCTCTGGTGCCAAGGCAAAAGCGCGGCGTAGAGTTCAGCCACTCAACACGCAATGCGTCAAAAATGCTTCGGAAAGTGGAAATCGAAGTGTCTTAACAATAGGTTCGCTCGTAATTCAAAAGGAAGTTTTTTTTACCTGCACGCTGTATCTCAGAAGCGGACTAGGCATAGGGAACCTGGGAACCCACTATTAAGATACTCTGATTCCCATTAAGACACTTCAGTTTCCCACTTACCACCTAATTTTTGAGGCATTACGTGATGAGTGGCGGAACTCAGTTTTTACGAATTCATCATAATATTTTATAGATTACCAATAATTTTGTATCGCGTTATTAGATATGTTCTATATAAATATTCAGAATACTTTTTACTGTCCAAAATCTTGTAAGGCCTATATTTCGTAAGCATTTATTAAAGCACGCCATTTTTGGACGTGAAATATTTGTGAGGTCGGCATAAATATTTTTCCCTTTTGGGACATCTATCTATGACCCCCGGGGCCATATATTATAATCATTAACGACCTGCTCTGGCCTCACTTAGGTGTAAACACAAATTTCCCATAAACACAACAAATTTTATGGTTTGAAATTATCAAAAATTTCGATAGATTTTTTTTGCTTCATGCTGCGGGAACTGAGTCTTATCACTAATTCCCTCTGCCTACCCTGCTATATGCCTGATATAGCGAGAAGCAAAAAAAAAGTAAAAATTATCTTTTTTTAATGTCTTACAAGTTATTTTTTTAATTTATTTATTTTTAGCTTCACGCTATATACTGTACATAGGTGAGTCAGCAAAGGGAAACCTGGAAACCTAGTGTTAGGTTCCCAGGTTCCCAGACATTCCGTTTCCATTAAAGTACTTCCGTCCCCCACTTTACGCCGAATTCGGGAGTAATTGCGGGTTGTGCGGCGGAACTCAAAGCCGCGCTGTACCTTGTAACCAAAGAGATGAAATTAAAATATTCAATGTTTCACCCAACGCTATGGTTATATGTTCAAATATTGCCTATATGTGCCTATATGTAATATAGTGTAGATGAAAATATCGGCGATTTGAACGTAAGAAAAGTGGGAATCGAACCCAAAGCTTGTAACATAATGTAAATATAAACATTTCCTATTCATATAAAAACTGAACTTACAACCATCACTTTAACCTCATCTATGCAAACTTCACCTCAATAGCGTCAAATTATCTAAGTTTTAATAATATTTCTTCAAAAATTATTGCATTTCAAGGCGTACGAATATTGTCGGCATAGCTTATTTCAGTGTCTAGAGCGACACGGACTCGCATTATTCAGGTCATCCGTCATGCGACGAGGGGGCAAGAAATATATTATTTTTATTATTTAACCGGGGACGGCGGTAAATCACAATCGCCCTTACAAGCTACGCAGAAATTCGGTCGCCATTTTTACCTGTAACTACTTTTGTTCTTTAGTTCATTTAAAGAAAATGTACGGTTAGCCTGTTTGTTCAATTATTTAGTTTTTGCTTAATTTTTTTAAGCTAACTTAATTAAAATAACCTTACCTATACTGAAACATTCACAATCAAATTAAACATTTTAAAAAAATAATACCGTTATT